>JANHGB010080652.1:0-108020 GCA_026283785.1 Coracopsis vasa
GAATAAAGAGTTGGACTCTATGATTCTTGTGGGTACCTTCCAACTCAGGATATTCTTTTACTTCTAGGTTTTCTTGGCTTTTAAACTGCTTACTCACCACATTCATAAGCATTTCCCTGCAAGAAGTACATCAAAGGCAATGAAAAAACAAATTAGCATTAAGAGTGGTGAATGGAAAACAGCACCTGAAAAAGTAAGTGGAAATTAAACTTTCCACTTCCAGGTAAGTCCAACACTGTAAAATAAAAGGTCCCGTTCATCTGCCACTTAAACCCAGGCATGAGCTTCACCGCTGCAACTCCCAAGGAGCTGCTATGCTGCTGCCTGAGGGTACCAGTGCCCCATCACCAGCATCGCTGCTAGGGTGCACACAAATCCACACAAAAGACATTTGTAAACTCATCTTAAAAGCAAGACCAAAAATTTGGAAAGAACCAGTGGAAGTACTTTTAATTCTTCCTACTTAATTTATGCCAACATTTAATTTTCAATTCCCTGAGGGAAGAAGGAGTGAAAAAAGTCTGCCAAATCACCCAGGTGGTGCCAAATCAAATGCATGCAAGTGCTGGATGAACAGAACCTGGACTTAGCATGTGGAAGTTTCTTTGCCAATACTGTGAACTGAAAGCAGAAGGCCACAAACACAGCCATAGTAATTTTGCTGCTTCTGGATCCTTAAATGATTGGTATTAAAGGAGAACTTGTATCAGTTCACCTTTAATTATATTATGTATCTTAATGCTTCCACTAATGCCCAAGTTTTTCCCCACTGACCTTTCCACAAAGCTATTCAGCAACTGTTGATAAGGCTCATTGTTAGTGAACAACCACAAAGAAAGAACTGCATTTTTACTTCTCAACACAGCTGTGTGGCAGAAATCTTTAAAATATATATACTAGAAGTTTCTATTCATCTGCAAAGATGGTATGGGAATGAGTTTATCTTTCAGGTTCACTCATCTTTACAAGGAATGTTGTTACTTTATGAGCAATGTAAGATCTTGCCACAGTGTAATATCACATTATATCATCACAAACTAAAACCTACATAGTCCAACACTGCGATAGCTTCTGAATCTTGGCATATCTATTTCCTCTCTAATAATTAATTGACTCATTTAGTTTCATGAATATTTAACTTACTTGAATGTCCATTCTTTTCCTTTTATTTTCATGATAATTACACATTTATCTTACTGTTGTTACATTCATCTCTCAACATGCTCATATACTGCATATTTTTCTTTACCCTATCAATACAATTTCACAAGTTTTATATCTCTGTATAAATTATATATTTATATATATATAAAAAGTGAAATATTGGGGGTAAACAAATGTCATATCTTTCCTCTTTTCCCAAAACCTAACACTAGTGTAGCTCAGCTTTATAATTTTCTGTTCAACCATTTAACCTCCTGAAGTTTTGAACATAGTTTCTTCAGCTTCATTGTTCCTTTAGTTAATTTGTGTATTTATCTCCACTCAAAATCTACCTTCTTGTCTTTTATATAATTTTAAGTTCTGGTCAAAGGTTTTGAGAAATATAAAACAACAATCACCTTGACATAATTCCAGATCAATTATCTGAAAAAAAGAATGTCAGTCTTTTTAGTATATTTACATCAGCATAATATTAATTATTAAATTGAATATGGGCCTTCTACAACTGCAATGTGCATTTTTAGCTACACCAGCCACACCTCTTATAATCACTTTCTGTTTTCCTGAAAATTCACCTTCGCTGGGAAACATGCTGACTTACTTCTGACCAGTGCAAATATCAATTTGTTCTCAATTTTACTACAGATATTTTATTAAAAAAAAAAAAAAGAAAGGTGTAAGCCAAGATGACATTGAGCAATAATTAAGCAAAATGCCTTGTTTTTTTAGAATTGCCCTTTGCAAACTTCCATTTTGGAATGCAAAGCCTGTTGCTTTAATTATATGTCTATTATCGAGGGATATGGAAGTGTATATTAAATTAATGAAATGGATTACCTCAGTTACACAGTGGTTATTAACAGGAAGAGCTCCCAGTTTTCATATTATGTACATCAGTAACTTTAATTGCATTAGGCTGAGCTAGGAGAGCTATTTTAGGAGATTTTTCAACAGCACAACTGCTGGCTTTTTGCCTGCTGTAGCTCAATTTCTGAGGGTTCCCTCACAAATGTTAACTTATTATTTCTGTCAGTCATGCTTTAGCAAACACGGCCTCATTAAAACTACCCTAAAGTGGCTTCAGTTTTGAAAACTCTCCCTTGATGTCTTCATGAGACAACTGGTGCTGGAGGGCTATTTCTTGCATTTGAGTTAAGAGATAAGAGTGTTAGAGAGTACGAATTTAAAAAAGACCAGTTTTGGGGCCAACAGCAGTAAAAATGATGGACTGTGATGAGCTCAGGTTTTGTAGGATAGGATACGAAACTGCCTATGATATTAAAAGTACGAAGCAAATTAGCTTTTAAATTATGGTTTGCAAGCACGGATACACAAGTGTAAAATCAATTAGCTGTCAGCTATTGGTTAATAGGGGCTCAATGACCTGCCTTGCTCTTGCTGGGGATTGTGAGCAGGTTTATAATGGGGAAGGCACTGAGTTTCTTCTCTGCTAATAATGTATTACATGCTGAAGTCACTTTATCAGAAGCTCCTGGACAGAGAAGGCAATCTTCCTGAAATAGGTGGGTTTTGGTGAGATGCCACACCATATCCACAAGCTTCAGATCCTTTGCTAGGGAGAGGGGGCCTGACCAAATAGATTTCTTGGAGCTTGTTCTTAAGGACATCGAGACAGATGAATCCCACCTGTAACTTCAGGTGCTTCAAGCATCCATTTCCCTGCATGCATGGACAATATCATTCCAGTGACTCTACTGATATGCTGCATTAGAACAGCTGATGTCTTTAAATTTAAGACCATTTCCCTTGGACTCCGAGGTAGGTGCTGTAAAGTTCATCACAGGTCAAGGCCTGAGGGAAGAACATGAACAGTGTAATGGAGGAGGCTTATGAGGACCCAGCATGATTTGTTAAACTTTCTTATCCCAAAGGACCTAGAATATCCCAGGAAACATGTGAGGAATTAAAATACATGGAGAGAAAGCAGCCTCAGCCCAAATCGTGTAGCAAACCAGCAATGTTTTCATACAATTATGAGCAAGTGGAGACCCCAGTTAGTGGTAAAACAAGTCTATTTCCTCAGTAAGACTTGCATTTGTACCCAGTGTGACTACGTGAGCTTCATCCCCAGGCACTGATAAACACATTTTGCTCCTAAGCCTAAACACACAGCAGAAAGAAAGGATTAAAATGGTATGTAGCTTCAGAAATGGGCAAGTTACTTTGGATAAACTGTTAAAATTGTACCCCAAATTGGAGAGGATATAAAAACTAAATTGCATATCTACTGCTCATTTTCATTTGCCTGAGTGGTTGTATAAACATATTGTCATAGCATTTCAGTGAGTCAGAAGAACTAGTTTAGGTTCACAACCTTGTTATTTAAATCATGTACAAATGGGGAAATTGAAACTCAGTTCCACAAAACACCAAAGATGTCTACTGTGAGAGATGGCGAGTATTTGAGAGCTTCAGTTGGAAACTGCAGAAACATCAACCCATCAGTAACTTAAACCTCCCAATACTCTAGTTTCTCAATTTCTTTTATTAAAAATCTTTAACTAAAAGATGAGTCCTGTAACCAAATACATAAACGCCCTCTGGGAGTACTGAAAGACTAATATATATATGAAAGAGAGAAAGAGATTTATATGCATGTATGAATAAATACGTTTAACATAGAAATACACTTCATGTTTTCTTCAAGCAACCGTATAGAATAGGAACAAAAAAGCCTCATAATAATACCTGCCACTGTAACCTTCGCTTTCTTCATATCTATCTACATAGTAGATACAAATGTAGCTGGGTGAGATCTGAATGCAGAGGACAAGTGCTGATCCATTTAGGAAGATGCCAGGATGGTGTGATTTAAACAGTGATATTAAAGAAGGCAGTTCTGGTATTGCTGAGTATGCATGGATGATGGATGATGCTAGGCATGCAAGGCTGGTCCACCAAAGAGGAAGGAGTGAACCAGGGAGAAGGATGAAAGGATAAAAAGGCAGTGCTAAGGTGCTGCCCAGAGGGGAAGGAGTAGTGAGGCAGAGCTACACAGGACCCTGACCTGGTCCCCTCTCCCCGGACCCGGATGCTGATGAAGCCGGGAGGATCGGGGAGGGGGACCGGGCCTGGAGGAGACCCTGAGCTGCTCGGAGGAGGGCTCGGGAGATGCTCTGCAATGGGCAGACCGGTGTGGGGAGCTCTCAGCTGAGCGGGGCGGCCCCCAGCCCCTCCGAGCTGAGAGCGGGCCAGAGCCACGGTGAGGGGCGGGGATGCTGCGGGCCCGGTGCTGGCGGCATCGCGGTCTCAAGGCCCCACCTGGCGGCGGGCTGCGGGAGGAGCGAGCCCTGCGCTGGGGACACCCCAAACCCGCGTCCCCCCGGTGATGTCGGGTAAGGATCTCCCTTTCCTTGCTCCTCCACTGAGCAGAACTGGGCCTGCGGAGGATGCTGTTGTCCTGTGACCAAAACCCGGGGAAGTTCTGCGTTGGAGAGAGATGCTCATCCTCAAACGCCGGTACGATGTTTCAGCTTCGTTTTACCCTCCTGTTTAATCCTGTTCTCCATTAATATTTATCAACACAACGTTTTTCTTCGTTTAAACAATGTCAAAGCTAGAATAAAACGCTTTAAAGCTTGGACGTTTTCCAGCTCCCCCTTTCCTCCTTCCCTGCCTGTTTTGGCATAAACTGCAGTCTGGTTTGATATTACTCTGTAGGAACATCAGATAAACATGCCTAGCTCTAAGGCCGCCAGCCTCCTGAGAGCTGAAAGCTCTTTGTCACGCCAGGAGATGGACACAGGGAGCTGAAGCCACTTCTCCACAGGAATGGGCTTAGAAGCCCAAGTGCTCTTGTGGCTGGTGGTGTGGTAGGGCACTCCCAGCACCCTTGCTCTCCCTGGGGCTCAGCTGTGTTCCCTATCCTGCTCATTGCACCAATCTTCCTCAATCACCTGCCTCTGTTTTGCCCCTTTCTCTGATTTTTAGGGAAGTGCAGCATCCTTCAGGAACCACTGTGACATTTCTGGCCCTTGGTCCCCCAGCAGAGACCTGGACAAGCCTAGAAAGAAGCTGAAGTTCCCGATGTTCTGACGCTCTGTTTGGATAAATTGATTTGCTATCAGAGGGAGAGTGTGGGAAGCTGAGTCCTCTGTGGCTTTATGAGCTCTGAGGGGGGTTTGAGCCATGTTTGTGGCAGTCTGGCTCTCTGACTGCATGGGATGTTGGGATGTACACTGGGACAATCTGGGAAAGCATTTGGGAAAGGAGACAGGCATTTCTGTGGTGTGCACACCCACATCAGTTCAGGCTTGGTGTCCTAGCTGCAGATACATAAACTGGGCAAATTTGGAGCGAAGTGGCTGCAGCAAGACTTTGCATTCCTGGCTGCATTTCTGCTGCAGCAAGGCTGTGTGTTAACACCTGAATTTCTGCTTCTGTGCAGTGGAGAAGGAGGCTGCCATCATCAGAGGGCATCTCCGGAAACTTCTGCCTGTGAAAAGCCAGAGCAGCAGCGCAGCTGAGAGCAGGAGGGGAGATCCAGGGCAGAGCCTCAGCTCTGGTCCATGCAGGTGGATGTGCTTGACTGGGCAGAGGGGAACATGAATCCTCTCTTGATGCTCAGTGCCACCAGGTTCAGTTGCAGCCTCTCCCTGAGCAGCCACAGGTCATCAGCACAGAACCTCAGCTGCAAACCCTTCCTTTGCTTTCACCTCCCTGTGGGATGTAAGCTCTCAGTAGAGCGGGTTATGGTCCCTGGGCTGTTTTAACCTAAATATTCCTTTGTTAATTTTCATTGAAATACTGTGATTGATGTGCTTTGAGGCAGGCTTAGATCACTTGGTACATACAAAACCTGTGGAATTGGTCATTGGACACTGTGAGCTGTTGAAGCTGTTGAAGGTTGGGGCAGAGCAGTCCAGGATCCATGCATGGACCTATGCCTCCCAGCAGACTGTGCAGGTAAATGCTGGTTTCAAGGTGCTGGGCTCTCAAGACTCAGCACCTTAAGGTACAAATCCAGGGATTTCAAAATAATGAGCATTGGATGCATTTGATTTACTTTGTGCACAGAAGAGCTTTATTTTGGGCTGGAATCTGTTTTGTGGACATTACTGCTCAGACCAGGGCTGAGTTTCCTGCTGCACTGCCATCTCCTAGGCCAGATTGAGACCCCACAAACCAGCTGAGAAGCTCTCATTGAGCCAGAGGTTTGGAGAAAGAGGGAGAGGGCTCTTGCCTGCAGTGTCATTAGGAAGAAGGCAATTAAACCTTTTGAAATCATCTGCACTCTGGTTATCTGCCTTCATAATATCCCTAATTGCCGGGGAGCACCCGCTATAATACAGGTACTGAGGCAGATTGATTCTGCATCGCGTTGGCTCTCCAGCACTTTGCTCTGGTTTTGGTTTGACCTCAGCAAATGCATCTTCCCAGATGCCTTTGTGCTGCACAGGGGACCAAACCACTCATCACAACACAGACTTCCTCGGTTCATTCACAGCCCTGGCAGCTTGCTGGGTGTAATCTATAGAAAGATGAAAGCCGCTTTATTCTTTCTAGTGCACAACCAAGCCAAATATGAATGATTAAAGGCCCACGTGCATTTGTAAATGCCTACATTTTAATTACAAAGCAACCCCCTTCTTGAGGACTTAGGCAGCTAAAGTGGCAGTGTGCTTACCAAAAGAGAATCAATTATTTATATGATATGCTCTGCTCTTTAAATTACTTGGGTTTAATGCACTGCATAGGCACCCTGTACTGAGAACAGTGCTGTTTTGCTTCTACTTAATCATCACATTTCTTTACATTTATTTATCAACAAGAACAAAAATACCCAACTCTGGCCAATCTGATACTTTGCTGCACTGCTGATGGGCTGTGTTTCCTCTGTCTTACATTGCAGTAACTGTGTTTTCACTGTCAAGAGGCTGTTTCACAGCCAGCTGTAGTACTTGGTGCTGTGTGTGATCCGGAATGGTGGCATTTATCACCGCAGTGGTGCTGACACTGATTTGGGTTTTGCTCTCTGTGCTTTCTAGTGTGTCCCTCAGAAAACAAGCATGTTTTTTCCTATGTTCATAGAATTAGCTAGTTGCAGCATTTTAGATTATGATAACTTTTGTTCAGCTTTGAGTTTTTGAAGGTAGTCCTCCTCTATTCACAGCCCCTGCTTGTCCACCTCAATCACCTTAATAACTCTCAGGTGTTCCCATGCTTTGTTTTTGGAACGGGCAAACAGATGCAACAGATAGATAACCTCATTTCCTTTTCAGTTCTTATTGCACTGAAATGTCTATAGAAATGGCTAAGGACAGAGGAACTCGCTATAGGCTGTGTGTTTTCCTCTGTTAGACTTTCCATACCTGACGTCCAGGTCAGTGTAAGGGGGAAAAAATATTTCCCTTCTCAAAGGTGTGTTCTAAATACATTGAAAAAGTGATATGGCACTTAGGTACCATAATAAGGGGAGCATGAAAGTCAGGAAAATAGGTAATTCATACTCTAAAAAGAATTTTAGAAGAAAAGGTAAGGGTGTGATCCCAGGAATATCCTCTAGCTGCTTTTGTGCTGCTCTTACACAGCAACGTGAGGTAGATGGTAGCTTATCACACCCAGATATTCAGTGCAGCTCAGGGCAGAAAGGGACTGCAAAAGGTTTCTCCTAAATAGGCATTGTCCTCATACACAGGTGGGAAAGCTGTAAGCACACATGGAAAATACATTGTATGTGAGGATGAAAAATAATTAATTTGGTTAAGGCATGCAGGTGACTGAAAAAAGACAAAATCTTAGACTATTTCATCAATTTACTTTAGCTGCCTGGTGCAGGGCTTAGGAGACAGTGGGCATTATTCAGCACCCTAAAGCAATTTGGCTTAGTGTAAGAGGGACAAAGTGGTGTGTAAAACCATTTTAAGTAGCAGAAGGTCTACCAGCAATATGGAGTTTTTTTGCCTTTTGTTTATGTTGCTATCACACCCAAAGGGAACAATCACAAAGTTCATATTAACTGTTAAAAATATGAATTGTTACCTGCCTCTTCTGCCTGTTCTGAGAAAGGTGCAATATCTAATCAAGTTTCTGTCTGCTTTGACCCACTGCTAACCAATTCCCCATTGGTTCCCTTAGCAGCCAGCCTGTAAAACCTGGAGCATCCTTCAAATGTAGGCCTCAAATTACAACATGGAGGAAAAGTGCCTTAGTTGCAGTCAAATTACGAGAGTCAACCTCTGCATTTTAGGGGAAGCTGACTTCCCTCACCTACTGGCCAGAGAACAGGAAGAGCTGTCAGAAGGGGGAGATGCTTTGTAGGGGAGGAACATGCTACACAATTTATCGTTCACATTAGGAAGAAGTTTTTCATCTGATGACAAAGCTGTAGGATGTTTCCATGGATTCTGAATAGACACCAGATATCAATATTTTATCTGAAATTACCAAATACAGTGCTTGATTGTACATAAATGTACATACGTATTTGACTGAACCTCCTTTGAATAAGGTACTGGCATCTAACTAAATGGATAGTCTGGATAAAATGAAACATTTTCAGGAATTAAAAAAAATTAATATTCACAGAATGAAAACTATAAAACCAATTGTTCAGTTATATGTGTTGAAATAAGTTTAAAAATAAACAGTTTTAATTAATGATTGCTAACTGATAATGTCTTGAGCTTTCCTCAAAACCGCTGGTCAGTGAAAAAGCCACTTCAGCAGTATTGAACAAAGGATTATCCCTGGGTGTACTGTAAATTGCATTAAGATATCAGAAAGAGTTCACCCAAGCAGCAAAGGTTGCTGCATCCTTGACTGTAATCGGTAGAAAGGAATCAGTAGCTAAGATTATATTTGAATTTAGCCAGTCTGCGGCAGGAAAAGTCCTGATAGTCATGCATTGATTTGGAATATTTAAGTGCAGCCTGTGTTAGCTTGGTCGAGAAGTAATCCTGATTTAAATGTTAAGCTTCTGAGGGCTAGCTTAATTTAAAGAAGATAAACCTTGGGATTGTATAAGGTATTTACCACAAAGAACATGGTCTATATTTGAGACACTACTTAGCAGTTTAAGGAGGCCAGAGGAATTTGAGAAACTGAAGGCCATAGAAATGCTAGAGTTCAGTAACATTTTTTTATATATTCCGTTTGTATATTTGTAAAAGTCAAAAGTGCCTATTCCATTAAGACTAATTCTGGCCTTCAGCAGCAGCTATGACAGCTTCTGGTTGTGGATCTAGCTTATTTCATGGCATACGTGGAGAAGCTGTGGTGTACCAGATGCGTAGCAGCTGAATGCTATAGCCTGATTGCCTGACTCTGTCCTCTTTATACCCTTCCTTCAGGTATTTATATACATAGATAAGATCCCCCACAGCCCCAAGCCTTTTTTTCTCTAGGCTGAACAGCTCCAGCTCTCTTAGCTTTTCCTTATAGGAGAGAAGCTCCAGTCCTTTAATTGTCTTAGCAGCTCTTTGCTAGGCTGTCTCCAGTATGTCCATCTCTAGTACTGGGGAGCTCAGCACTGGAGCCAGCACTCCAGGTTCTGGCCTTGCCTGAGCAGAGGGGAAGGATCAAGTCCCTTGACATAAAGGCAATACTCCTCCTAGTGCAGGCCAAGATACCACTCGCCTTCTCTCATTTATAAATGACAAAAATAATGACAATTTGATTAAAAATAACTTTAACATTACTTCAAACAGTGTTTTGACATTCTTGAGACCAAATGAGGTGATTTTTCCTAATGTAAAAATTACTTATTTCACAATTTGATTCCATTATGTTTAAATAGAAGCATATGAAAATGAAAACATTCTCACAAGTTCTGTAATAAAAAAAAGAATCTACTTGTTTTGAGTTGCATGAAAATTGTCATGCCAGGTGTTATTTTTTTGGTGCCAGCAGAATGGAAAAAAAGCGTATTCCTACTGTTCTACTTATAAGGACAATATTCAGTGGACCATAAGAATTTGATGAAAAAATAAAATAATGTTTAGGAAGTTGACTGCTCCCAAAGGGCTACAAAAAGAACGAAATTCTGTAACCAAACCAGAAATTTTACTTATGTCAATCAAAAACTTTTCTATTGTTATTGTGGTAGTATTAGTATGTTTCTATGTTTTATCAAAGGAAATGGATGAGTATAGTGATTCTGACCTTTGTATTCCTACTGAATTTGAAATGCCTGCTACCTTTTCAAAGAAGATGAAAATTGATGCTTTCGAATGAAACATGCAAGGGAGGATCATGCTTTAGCTAAGGTAGTGCTTTAAATTCCATGCCCTGGGATTTCCTTACAGATTCTGGATGCACACAGATGAATATTTTTCTCAGAAATCACCTTTTGTGATATACAAGTTGCCCTTGTAATGCAGCAAGGCATACTTAATACATACAAAATATAGACATTGTATATATGAAAGCTTAGTGCTTGAGGTGGCATTAATGTACTCTGTCTTTTTGAACAGGGAGAAATGGACAGAAAGGAGCTAAGGCTTTTTTTTTTTTTTTTCCTTCTTCTTATATGGCTTCATATTTCATAGTCTATTCCAATAGGCTTAATGAAATTCAGACTGCTGACCGGATATCACAGAGAAACCATACTGGGACATTAAAATGAACAATAGCAAACATAAACATAAAGTCTCCTTCAGATTCCAATTACAACACACCTATCATTCTCCATTTTTTTCTGTTCCCAAGGAACACAGGGAAAATAGTACTCAATAATGTAAGATATGAATAGTGAGCTGTCTAAATCTAATACGGACCAAGAATACCTCTGTACAAGGTAGTTTACTTCATTCTACCTTGTCCAGCTAGGTTGTCCAAAACCAAGGAATTAAGGAAAAAGACTTAGTGTATTGTAAATCCATAGCTTCATTTGATGTGTAGGAAGTTTTTGGACAGACTCAATATTTTTTTTAAGGTAGTAAATGGAGCAGAAAAACAATTCATCTACTATGAATCAAGAGAATATACAGACCGTCCTATGCCAGTCAAAAGAGCAGGGTGTAATTATTTTGAGATTAGTGGGCATACCAACCAGAAAGCCAGGGGTTTTGCCTTAAAATTTCCATGGACCTCACTCCTGAATAAAGCAAACCCCAAATAATTACTGATATAATTATTCAAGCTAGTGCAAGAGGATTTTAGCATGAAATTGGAGAGAATGCCTTGAACACTGCTTGGACACCAAAATGAAAATTAGAGTTAGTATTTAGAAAAATGTTTAAAGACCAGGAAGTCATGAAATGCACTGAAAAAGGGGGACAGAAACATTGTGAACAGTTGTGTTATCAAAAATGAAAAAGTGGAAGGTGAAGTGCTTTAATTTGTACTTTACATTAAGCTCTCCCCTTATACATCTCACTTCTCACCTTGTTTTCTTTTTTCCTCACCTTGTTTTCTTTTTTCCTATCCTCTATTCTGCTGTTATTTACTACCTCCTTTCTTTAAATGCCCTCAATCATCATCTTCTGTTGCCTTTTACTTTCTTTCCGTGTTACTGTTGGGTCTGTGGCTTGATTTAGATTATGTGCTGAATTTTGGAGAGAGATTTCTGTTAAATCTATCATCTCCCAGATGGAAATTATGGCAGCTGCTTTGTGTAAAGGCCTAAAGACCTTTACCTGAGATTTCCTCTCTTCTCTCCACCCCAGAGGGGCAGCTAAAGCAGCTGATGGCTTTGCATCAGGATCATGTTGGAGCTCTAATGACGCAGGGGGAAAAACTGTCATGTGGGAGGTTTGTTTCATACCAGCTTCTTCATTTGAAATTCTTCCTCAAGTAGCCTAAGACCATTGACTTTCCAGTAGTGTTATAAAGCACTTGATACAGTGTTCACAGAGTGCGGGGAAATCTGAGATGCTGTTGTGCATATGTCTGTGTAGGAGAGATGAAGGTTGCTTCCCTTTTTTCCTTCAGAATTCAAGAGCTGGGAAAGTCTTTAACCTGTGATACTTCCTTCCTGTTGGTCCTTTTATTTTTAGAGATATGCTTCTATTTCTATTCTATTAAAGTATTGGTAGGAGAGCCTAGAATATGAAATGAAGGATAGCTTTATTAGGTCAGATAAAGCTAGGGATGCTAACATGTATTGCATTATTTGGTGTGGCAAGGCTCATTAACGGTTGTTCATTTTGCTTGAGTCTATGAATAAAACTGAGTTGTTGCTTCATAAAAGATAAATTAATTCTTAGATCTGTACTCTATGCATTAAATAGTCCAGGAACCTTCCTGACTGACATCTTGTGAAAAAAACCACAAAGGCCCATCCTCCTGAAGGTAAAAAAAAAATAAAATAAAATAAAATTGAGGAAAGAAAAGCCAATACTTACAAAAATTTATGTCTAACATGTTTATGGAGAAAATAAAACCTGAGCAAGATGAAAATGATATTCAGGTACAAAGTTCTGAAGCTAAACTTTAGGTTATGTAACTGTTAACTACATGTTGTTCTTATGGTAAAGGATTTTAAGACAAAGCAGAGTACAGAAGGGGAAGAACTCTAGTTTAAACTGTAGAGAATGTGATATACTCTTGGTGCAGTAACTAAAACATAACTTCAGATGGAAAGCAGGAAATACATGTTACAAAGTATTAAGCTATACTACCTTATTTGTGCATTTCACTAACTTCCTGATAAACTTGTGAAATTTTGGCTTACTTCTTGGCTGTGATATACCTTAATAGGTTTTAACGTTCTTTTTTCATCTTTCTCAAATGGTTGACAATATATCTGTACTGCCTGAGATAACTGGGCTTGAACCATGTGTCAGCCAGTCCCTAGCCTGTATCTGAATTTTCTTTCCATGAAAGCCAGAAAGTGAAACAATGTGTGAAGAGTGAAGATAATCTGGGGGATTGGGCTCCAGTACTGACTGGAGTCCCAGGGTAACATGACGTTACACATACAGTTCTGCCTTGCTTTCTCTCCATAAAGGGGAGGAAGGAAACTGGACTCCCACACCAGGGAAATATGTAACACGTTAAAGGCAAAGGTTCATTCTGAAAGCCTAACATGAAGAATCAATTCTAATCCATAACTGTCTGTCACAAGTAGCTCTTTCATGCATGAATAATAATATTGAGCTCAATGAATACTCAGGTGATTGGTCTCTCCAAAATAGCTAAGTGCTGGGTTTTTTTCTGCTTTGTGATTTCTAGTCAAGATAGTACACCGTGCTGCTAAAGAACACAACTAAAATATTCTAAAAGCAATAGATAATAATGGGTCAAATCACTAAATATATAAAAAAAAAATAGTTGTTCATATATTTAGTTCTATTATGGCTTTTGAGCATCTGCCTGGGTTCTGATATTACACTAGATTTCATGCCTATTCCAGCATAAAAAGAGTTAACTGCCCTGACCAGTAAATGTGCTGCTTCATATGTGTAAGCTCCTTTGGCAATTCCGGTACTTACTAGGAAGGACTGATTTTTATCTACGGCTTGGATTGCGAGCTCAAAAGGCACATTCTCTTCCTAAGCCTAAATGAATGCGGTTGCATAGTGATGCTTCTGCTGTCCCAACATTCTCTAGGGCCTAAATCAGAGCGTGACACAAGTGTAACTGGCATAGTTACTGATGCAGCAGTTATGAGAGTACATTTTTCAGAAAGGTATGCTGGCCTGCAATGTGTATTGTCATACTTCTCTATATTATCATTGATTTTAAGTTACAGTCATTTCTTTTATTACAATTTTCACAGGGAAATCATGTGCTAGGTGCTAATATGCTATCTGTCTCCAGAATGTTTGGGTAGCTGAACTGAGTATTAGTATTTCACTGACCACCTAAATTTTACTTTTGGGTTTATTTTTGTTTTGTAATGGATTTTTTTTATTATTATTTAAGCTTTAAATCTTGTTTGATGTGCTAGAGGACAAATAACCTTTAATGAAACTGATGGGACTGTCCCTTTCAATTACAAAGACAAAGGAATCAATGGGACTCATTTCACACATGAAATGAGGTTGGTATTATTTAACACTACAATGAGGGACAATAATTGATGATAAATTGCGTATGAAGTCCTACTAGATTATGCATCACTTTATTTATAGTGGTGTGAAGGATTAATTAAATTCTGTAGGAAGCTGAAATCCATGATTTTTTCTCAACTCTGCCTCAGCTATCAAACCATACAATAAGCATGTAAGGAATGTTTCTGTTTTTACTTTTTTGAGGGGAGAAAAATCAAATAATGCATTTTATATTTTCTCTACATGCATTTAGATAGATCATCATCAGTCTTTAATTGTTCATTTCAGCAATGCAAAGAAAAGGAAACATAAAATTAGGATAGATGTCATAAAATAAATCCCAGACCCTGATCAGAAGAACTACCATTTATGTAAGGCAAGGAGATTTCAATTAAACTATGTATCTTAATTTTTACTGTACACAAAGACATATGAAATTAATTCATATTCCTCAGTCACTGCAAGTGAGTGTTAGTGTGATTTGCTGCATGAGCACTGTCAGTTCTTTTGTAAGAATGAATTGATAGATTCATTCTCATTACTCCTGGAAAAAAAAACCCAAACAGCTAACAAACAAAAAAACCTAACAAAACTAAAAGATTTATAGCAGTGATTTCTGTAATGCTTTCATCCACCAGATACAAACTATGGATCCCAGCAGTAAATGTTTATTATGTATTTGAGTGAAGATACGAGGCTTGATATTAATTTCTTAAGGATCCTTTTAATACTCTTCTGCTTTTTTCCCACCACTAGTCCCCTTGTAGTAGTTCCTCCTGGTACCTCTTGCCCTATCAGCTGAGCTCAGTTTCTTCAGCCAGCTGGTTACAAAGGAGTAAAGAGACCTCTGTAGTGGACCCTGGTCTCTGTGAAGTGCTCATTTATAGCTCAGTCAGCAAGGGCTGTTGCTCCAAGGTGAGTGTGAGCAATGATCAAGTTAAAATTGCTGCAGCTTTAGCCACATGCTAAATTGTTTTGCTCCAATGTCCTGACGAATTCTTGTAGGAAAAAGTTACCTGTTTCTGCCTCTGGGCTGACTGCTGTGTTTCATTAAACATTTTCTTTGACAGTGTAAATGTCGGAGGCTGTAGAGGAGTCAGCCTCATTGCCGAGTGCCTATATCATGAAGATCTCCCTTACTCACCGTGGCAGCCTCTACAGCTATTTTGTGAAGTCCTAGCTCTTTTACAGGCAGGTAACACTGTAGTTAAGGAATAGGATAATATATTGCAGACAACATCTGTTCGGCAATACAACGTGTTCAGTTCAATCTGAGGCACCATAAAGGAAAAGCTCTGACCAACACAGGCCAATTTAAGAATTAATTTGGCGAAGTTACTAGGTACCCTTTTATTCTATGAAATACAATCTTATGCAATGTAATATTGGTGAGATTATTCAAGTTGAAAAACAAAAACTCCAAACAAAACCACACACCTTTTCACATGAACAAAGTTTTTCAATGATGGTCTTCTGTTGTGCTGGGAGATTCTCAGATTATTTGCTTTTCCTGCTAGGATGAAAAATAGAGAGCTGAATATGAAACAAGATGTTACCGAAGAGATAAAATCATACCTTTGACTGACCTTGTGAAGAATTTATAATGTTGGGAAGTAATATTTCAAGGTTTTCTGCCACCAGCTTTGTAGTGTGTAGTTCTTTTTTTCTTTTAATATTTCTTATGTAGTAGTGGCCGCACAGCAAACTGTCAGTTATGACTAGCTTATGCACACCCTCCTGTCAGTAAGTGTGTGGAGCACTGTAGAGATCTAATGGAGAAAGGGAGTGAAAATCAGACGCCAAAGTCATGCCAGTGTGACTTTGAAAAGTCACTTAGCCTTTTTAAACAGGAGCTGTCACAAGTGGACTGGGCTGCACTCGCTCTCCTTTGTTGTGCTGGGAAAAAAGATCTGTGTATGTTAATCAACACTTCCACCTCTTCCACTCTTCTTTCAAGTCTTGAAATTCCCATCAGGTCCCAGCTCATACTAGCAACATCAAAATTTTAACCCTTTTTTTTTCTTCTTCATTTAATAGAAAAGTTTTCAACTCTTATAGAAACGAATGCTTAAAAAAACTTCAAGAGGATGCATTTTAAAGACACAATCAGGAAAACAGAAAACAAATTGGAACACAAGATATGGACTGTCTTTTAAAATCCTGTTATTTTGGAGGCCTGTTATTTAGTGTTATATCTTTGTGAGCATATTATAATGAGAGTTATGTTTCTTTTGAATGACAAGCAAATGTTTAATACAGTAATTGCACAATTATTTCACAAGAAACATAGAAAGTGCTTATCTTCTGCATACTGTAAAATAATTTTGAAAACTCAAAAGTCCCTGAAAAATAAAATCAAATTCTATTATCCCACTTCAATGAGAATAAGCTTAAGAAAGGTTAATTGCACTGTTCTGACTCCAGGCCATCTATCATCACGTTGACAGAACATTTTCCTTCAGTGGTGAGAACAATGATAGGGCGTAGCAGTGATGATATAAATTGAATAGTCACTTTTTCATGTAGATGTATGCACTTATAAAAATAATGCATCAGGATTCCCAGGTTGTGACAATGTAGGAAGTGATTAGAAAAAGTGGTGAGAAAGGGCTTGAAATGTTCATTGACATGAAATGCAGAACAAATTGTAGTTAATAACCTCATTTTAAAATTATTTCTAATTAGTGAGACATCTTGGCAGGTGCATTTTCCTTTTCATCTTTGAAATTTTACCTTGTTTTTTTTTGAAAGTCTAGTCTCATAATGATTACAAAAGAAAAGGCAAAGCTTTAGGTCATATAATCTACAATTAACTCTGTTAATTTCCTGGAAGAATAAAAAAGATTGATGTAAAATGTTGCACATTACCTGATTCATCAAAATTATTGTTAAACCTAGGAGTAGAACTTCAAGGCGTATGTATTCTGCTAAAGGTACATTACTGCAAGGTACAACACTTTAAGAGTCTTTTCTGATCATGTGTTTAGCACGTACAGCAAGGTGAGAAATCAAATCCGACTTAGTGAGATGTCTTTAGCGTCTGAGAATTTAGTACAAGTGAGAGAGATTTATCCTCTAATTATATAACTGTGAATCAAAAAGAGAAAAGTGAATTTTCCACAGGGAAATGTTCTTGATTGTTGAAGAAATCTTCTATGAACTGCTTTAACTTCAGTCATTCTGTGTTTGTAGAATCATTTCAATGTTGCACTGGTGGAAGCAACATAAAGAATGTTTATCTCAAATTCTTGATGACCAACATAACTTGCAGTTCACAATTACGGGTACAAAATGAATAGCATAGAAGAAAACTATAATCGAGCTAAAACTAAGTAATGGCTCTGCTCCTTCTGAATGTCAGCTGCCTCTTCTTCCATATCCTTGGAAAGATATAGGGGCATGATAAAGGGGCCATGCCGTGCATGTTTCATTTCTGATTTTACTCACTGAATGCAAGCCATCAGACTCTTTCTGTTCATGATGAAATAGCTGCAGCTATCTATCACACAGTGGAAGGCACATTCTCATTTAAACATATTCTTAAACAATTTTGAGTTTTTTATATGAAAGCAAACACATTGGATTCTACCAGCTTGTTCTTCGGCACTGTGTAGATCTGCCCAGGCCACTGGTGTAACTTATCCCAGGTGTGAAATCCCCTATAATCAGAAGGTCCCAGGATGCTGCTGCAGTCTAAGTTTACCTTGATTTCTGTGTGACACCTTGCTAACATGGAATTTACAGGAATCAAATGCTCTGCTACCAAAGCCATGAGTATTTGTGTGGCAAATTATATACTGCAGTAAAATTTCACAGTTTCAGCCAGGGACAAATCATTAGTAGAGCTATGTTCAAAAGGAAAACATAATGAAACTCTTGTTTTCTGTTGAAGGCAGCATTAAAAATCCCTGCTGCTTTTGGCAAGACCAGTTAAGTCTACATGGAGTGCCTCTGAAAATCCTGTTTCAGATGCTTTAGACACAACTTACTAGTTCTGTTCAAACTCAGCATTACTAACACCTAGTGTTCCCAAGGGCATTTGCAATAGCATCATGTTAAACACTGCCCTTTAATTTTATGCGTGTGGATTATTTATGTGTGGATATTTATTATTCTGTGTCATTTTGTCTTTCTAATCTTCCTGCTCTCTGTCAGAGGAATGAAAGGACTCCAGTTTTTCACTACCATGCCCTCATAGATTCTTTGTTACAGTGTAACACTAAGGGCTTTATCAGCCTCTAAGATCCCATTTAAGTTGTCATCCTGTGGATACAGGAGATTGGCTCTTCTAATAGGATCAGCCAAGACAGGCTGTAAAACTTACCCTTTCCAATTATTTTCTTCATTAACCACAAACACTTTTGTTTCCACTGCAGTGTTCAAACCCCAACCGCATTTCTGTTTTTCCTAAAGTATTACTTGTCTCAACTCATTTACTTTATAGTATTCATCAATCCGTTCCCTGTACTACCTTGCAAACCCAGTAAGAACCAAGATCACCCAGAAGAAAAGAATGGCATCTGTTGTGAGGTATTACTTGTCACTAGGGGGACAAAAACCCACTAACGCTTCCTTATTCCATAATTTTTTCAACTTATGATACAGGGAAAAACCTTTATGAAACACTAGTTGTGGTTGGATATATGAATGATAAACTAGGGAATGGAAATAAACCGATTAACAAAAAAAAGCCACTGTACATTTTTAAGTGTCTGTTGCTAAATGGCAAGCATGAAGCTACTGATAAGAAATGGTTTTGGTTTTAGTGCTGAATTTTTTCTAGAGCTCAAGATAATCACTCCCAAAATGTTTCAAAAAATAAAAATAACTTAATGTATGTTTCTGCAAACATGCCTTGCCTTGAAGATTTATAGTAGAAGTGTGGATTTGTGTGGCGCTTCTGATTTTTTTCAGTTTCCCTGTACATATCTATCCAAGGCACAGAAACAATACCAAGCAAAAATAGTAAATATTTGAAGACACAGCTGAAATTTGGACACTAAATACTAAAAATATTTTGTGAACTCAAGGAATCCATAAAGAAAAAAAAGGAACATTTGTTTAATTATAAGCACTACTAGTTTTCACAAAATTAACTAAATTCTAAATATCATTAGGCAAAACCTGATGTGACTCCACACACACAGCCAGCCAGCCACAAATGAGGCAAGATGCAAATGTTAAACAAAGGTGCATATCTACCAGTGTCTCAATCCCAACAATAACAAAATCCTAGCTGAAAGTCAGGTGGGCACATTTACTGTTACTTGCTCTTTTTTCATTTACTAGGCATTGCTCAATAGGGATTATGGATTCTGACCACAAATTTCAACATGCGTTTCTATTTTTCCTCTACCTCTGTGTGACACATTCTTTTTATCAGTACTGGAACATATTCTAATGAGCTTGAAGTACCCTGACAGCTAACAAGCAGGTTGAATAAATTGTTGCTGTGTGCCTGGGGGTCTACATTTCCCTGACTCCTTCTCTTTTCTTTTTCCCCTGTTTCCCCCATTCCTCTCCCTCCACTTTCCCTTTTCTCCTCCCCCTTTCTCTTTCCTCCTCACATTTGCCTGTACTGTCAGCTGTTACAGAATTCAATTTTTAATGCATTGTGTGCAATGTGTGCAACACTGCATGGGAAGGCTTGTCTTTGTAATTGTATTTTACCCTTTTAGTAGCACATATCACAATAAAAGTGGTAATATTTTAATATTCATAGCAAAGCATTTTACATGCACAAAATGTGGAGGTCTTGCGCTCCCTAATACCATATTCTTTTAATACCACACTTCAGTGTAAGTGATGTTAGGAAACAAGGCAATTGTGCCTTGGCTTTGTTCTGGATTGTCCCTTTGATCACATCGTGCTTTAAGGTGTCTGTTTGCCAGCAAATAGGATTCGCCTCTCTGACCTTAAAGAAGAATATTGTCCCTTCCAGTTGGAGTAACTACTTCATTTTCCTACATGCCCAGAAGGATGGAGCTGGCGAACTGGATTCCTAGTATATTATGCTGACAGGCAGTCACTCTCTGGTGCATTTGTTATAGTTTTGCTGGCTTACAGTTGCATTTCTTATCTCTTGGAGTGAATATAATGTTAAGTTTGGTGTTCTCTTTGCTGTGGTATGGTATATTCACAACTTAGGTGTGAATGTAGTCATTAGAATAATTTTTTTATTTGTTTCTATTTATCCCATCCGGACCTTTCAGAATTTGCATGGTGCATCATGTAGCTGGAACTGAATACCTTTCTAGCAAAGAGCTGTATTCTTAGTTGCTATGAGTTTTTATCCTTTCTGTAGAGCTGGACAAAGGGAAGAGTGAGAAGGACTGTGTCCATGGCACTGAAGTATTTAAAGATCAAGGGTTTCTTGTGCAGCATGGTTAAATGCAGACTCAAAACCCAGACACAAGCTTTTGGTCAGTATTGTAACTTCTTTTCTTTGGCCCAGAGCATTTGCAAGTGACTTATGAATGTTCAAGTGTGGGATACCTGGTGCAGACCTCTTCCCAAGCTCAATGTGCCCAGCCTCAGTGAAGAAGAATACCTTCAAAAGTGTTAAGGAAGCGTCATTCCTTCTCCAGAGGTTTCTGATCCATGGCCCAAGTGTGTGTATGAGCATAGGGATGGCAGAACAGGCTAAGCTCAGACCTGAATTTGGCTGATGTGGGTGACTGAGTGAAGATGATTGACCAAAAGCAACCTGTGGAGTTTCCTCCTTGTTGACCTGGAAACAACACATGACAATCATGGCAAAGTAGATGCTATCCTCATCTTTCTGATCTTGTGAAGCTGAATAAGCTGCATGTCAAGCAGATACTAAACTGCTCACAGTACACTTGCATATTGAAACAATGGACTGTGAATTGTAACATCTGTGATCTGATTCATTTTTGGTTTAGTTGTCAGGCAGAAGAGATGGATGAAGATCATGGGAAATAAACGGATAAGATTCCCAGTAGTGACCCATCTTCCCTCGAAAATACATTTATTGGGCTTTTTTCTTATCTAAGGCTGATGAATGACTCAAAAAAGGCACTTCTGCTTCCTATGAACAGATACTAACTAATTTACTCTATCTCTGAGCTATATGTTGTAATGTAATTTCTGGAGAGCACAAAGATTAGTTTCAATACTAGTTATATTTCCTAACAAACTCTTAGAAAGTACAGTTTTGACATTCCTGACTTCTGTGATTTATCAATTCAAAACCTCGTTTGTCCTGACTGAATTTATGGTATGGGGCAATTTGAGAGAGATCAGCTCTCTTTTATCAGCTATGCTTTTACCACTTTACTATTATCCTTACCATTTTATCTTCTGTACCCTGTGAGTTATAGTGAAAAACGAAATTTTCTTCTGAAAGGTAATTCTACCTATAGAACATTTTCAAGACTTTTATTTCATTTGTTTTGGACACTAAGTCAGTTTTATAGTAGGCGCTTTGTGAGGTCTGAGAATTTTTTCAGGACTGACAGTATCAATCCACCTGAAGTTTCCACTTATAATACATTAAGCACTATCTGTGGGCATATGTATCTGCTTGTCCTCCATCTTGTTTCTGGAGAGAAATTTCTGATTATTTGCTACAGGACATACACTAAAAATATTGAGAAGAAGCATTTTTATGTATGTATCTGCAAATTTGTTCACTTAAGTCTCACCTCTTAATAGCATCATGCGTAAGGGTTAAATTGTAGAATCTTTAATGAAACAGATCTCAAACTTCAAAGGCAATATTTAATATTATTGTACTATGAATGTGCTTAGTGTAGTGTTCATTGTAAACCTCAATTAGAATTAATATTTTCTTTAGGAGCAATGAGGACTGTAACACATCCTCCTTTATTAAATTAGTTGGAGCAGGAGGAGTAACAAGAACCATGGATGAGGTTTCTGCTGAAGAAAAGTAATTAAAAACCCCAGTAAATCAGATTGAATTTTGAGTAAATAATATTGCTTTTAAAACTTTCTTGGTAAACAAAGACATTAGATATGTTATTGTAAATTACATCAATATTAACTTGTCTTTAATTGTAGATGGGACATATAGAAAATTTCAGAAGGATGATCTAGTGAAATATGCCTAACAATTATATTTAAAAAAGTGTATCTTATTTTCTTAGAATGCACATTAATGAAAAATGTAGGATAAGAGTGTCTTATTTAAAGTAAGAGAAAACTACTTTAGCACATTTAGTAATCTACTGTAATCCTTTCTATGCTATTGCAGCTGTCTATGATTCTTCTAGAATACAGAAAATGAATTTAACAAGTACTAAATTTTTAAACATTATGTTATAAATTTCATCACACAAGCTTTAAGTGCTTGATTCTTTATTAGGTCTTTCTAAAGTGAGTGGAGGTTACATTAACCTCCAACAGTTCTTCTTAAAAGCAAACTGGAACAATCTAAAACTTTAAAATAAATAATGTTCTCATTTTTAAACGTTGCTTAAGTTTGTCAAAGCAAGTTTATGTTTTTTCCTTGAGGGAAGAAATACTCTATTTTAGGATTTTGATAGCATTATATCATATTTTGATATTAATACCTCAACATTAGCTGGGATTTTTATTGCAGGAATATTTTCTGGAATTAATGATTTCTGAGGAGATCAGTGCTTTGCGTCTTTCCGCACTCATCTGATTTAAAGCTCTTTTTGAGAAACTGATACTTTTTTTCCACAAAGTCTTTGTCTAAATTCTATATGAGCCAATTGAAAAATTTCCATTGCCCTCCATGTGGCTAAATTGCCTCTAAGGGCATAGTGTTCTGTAAAGACATTTTTGTGATTCAGCTACATAATCAATTCATATGTGTGGGGCTTCACAGCTTTGCACCATTTTGATTGTAGGACCTCTGCTTTCAGACTGTTTGTTTAATATTTTTTAAACAAGAGAAGATAAGTTGAAGCTAAACAGAATTTTATTCAACAGAAAAATAACTTGAACCTGGTTCCATAGTGTTGGAAGTGTGGCCTATCTTATTTTGGATCATTCTCTTTGAAGTACAAGTCTTATTATAACCTTATAAGTCTCCAATTTCCTTAATTCAGAGACAATAAGGTAGGGAAAGTGAAAAATAAACCTTGGAATAGTTTTAATTTTTTGCATTGTATGTGGTAGAAATAACTTAAAACTCCATGAGAGCATTTTGTGATATTTAAATCCTACTACCTCATCTAAAAATTTCATTGGAGTTTTATTATGTGCCTGTGAGCCACAAGATATCCTCAAATCTCTGCTGCAGATCTCTGACATCTGGTTTTATTTTTCTGTTTATGAGGCTAGGAGCAGCCCCCATGGCTAATTGAAGACTTGCTGCTGTGTTCCTATTTTCCAGAAGGAGGTGGACGACCCAACCTCCACTGTGTGGTTGGAGCAAAAATTAGTAGAATTAGCCTGAAGTGACATTGTTCGGCATATATGGTATTCTAATAAAACTAAAACTGGAGAGATGCATTGTAGAGGATACACTGGTATTAATTAGCTGCAATAAGGTACCTTGTTCAATACATACTGAGTATAAAGAACCTAATACTTTTACACAGTGAAAAAAGTAAATGTTCAAGCTTTGCAAGTATTATCATTCCTAATTGGTAATTATTCCATTACATAATTAAGGTGAGATTGCAAATTCAGGAATAAAAATAATTTCAGTGTATCACATTCAATCTTTCAAAAGAACAAACATGCAAGCTATATACATACAAATTTCTCAGACCAAAATGTAGAGTGAGGTCTCAGAGTTAGTGATAAAAAACTTTACTGCGCTCATGCTGAAACTTCTGGACTGTCATTTTGTACAATATACAACAAGATATTTGAAAGACTGAAATAAACTTAATGTAGTCTCTCTCCCATCTAATGAATAAAGCATTTATACCTATACATTCTGCTTTACTTGTGAAGACCAATGTCTAAGCAATTATATCATAGTTTTGAGTAAATAATGCTGCTTCTTATAATTTCTTGGTAAACAAAGCTACAGGGATTAGCTAGGCTATTGTAAATGACTTCCATTTTATATTATGTTTAATTATAGACTATTACAGTCATATAGCCTATTTCAGAAACAAGTTCTGGCATATAATGTCTAACAATTCTATTTAAAAGAATTCTTATGAAAAGGGGTACTAAACAATAAATTTTACCTTATGGGTTTCAGACAAATCAGATGCACAAAAATAAACAGATTTTGAGCAGGTGATTCTTTGGGTATTTCAATTGCAAATAAAAAATCATGTGATTTTAGCTTTAATATTTTTTAATCATTTTGTAAATTAAAAAGAGATATTCAGAACTGGTAAGCACACTGCAACTGATCTCGCTGGAGTGAAGATCACTTTTTTATGTGAGAAACTTGGTTTAGAAAGTCATTGTGATATTATATTCAAAGTTTCTTGGCTTTCAGACCTCCTCTCATTTCCTGTTCTTTTTTTTTTGCCGAAGACTATTTGAAATAGTTTATCAGCTTCACAGCTCGAGCAAAAGTGCCTGACAAAAATCTGACCAAGAAGAAGTCTTTTTTTGTCCTACTGACTTTTAATTATTTTTTTATTTTCCTTTTATTTATAACATTGCAACTTTTCTTTATTCTTCATTTATCCTTCTTACCTTTTTACATTTTGAATTCTGCCTTATGATTTTCTTCTCTACAGTTCCCTTCCCTCTGCTTGAAGGAATAGCATGTTATCATGATTTTTTTTCATGAGAAGTTGGAGAAATTCTCAAGATTCAAAGTAAAATTAAGAAAGTCTGGATGTTTTGCTGGCAGAACCAGAAATCTTGCATGGAGTACTATTTCTAGAGTAAAAACTGGGAGGGTGGTTTTGAACTAACCATCTGCTAGCACCAAAACATGGGATAAAAGATTTGGCTCCTGAAGCTATTCATAAGCACTCTAAAAAATTAAAGATCCATTACCTCTCCACTTCAAGAATGGTGAAAATGGTTGACTGTTTCCAAGTGCATGTTCCTATTTGACAAATCCATACCATTTTGCTATGTATAAGTTAGGCTTTTATTCTAATGAAGTGTGGTTTGGCAATAAAAATGAAAAATGCACTACGGCTCAAAAATGCTGATGCAGAACTTTACAAGTTAATTCAAGGCCAAATATTTATTCATCAACGTATGGTGGTTCAAGTTCAAAAGCACATGCTTCTATCCTGGGACAATTTTTATTCAGAGGTCTAAATCCATACTTTTGCAAAAGCTAATTAAAGGGTTCTTCTGTGTTGCACAAGAAAAAAAATGTATAGCAAAGGAATATTTATAGATCTGGTGAATCCTTACCTTTGGAATTTGAACTAACAGAGCTATGTCTGTACTTGATAGCAAAGGATTTAGAAGATGTGCCCTAAGCCTTTCACATCTCTGCACTGTAGCGTGAAAAGATTTTTCATGTTAAATATGTCTAATGGTATTCATAATTTCTACAGTCACTTGTCATAGGCTTCATTTCATTGAGTCCAAAGTTCCTAGATTTATTTGATTATTTAAATCCAATACCAATGAAAATTGCTTTTCTTCATGTTAAAATTCTGCTGTTTAAAATTAATCTGGCTGTACTAGTACCATTTATAGTTACTAGTGTTTGCTTTAACAACAGCTAATACAGTAACATCTACGGTCCTCATTTTATTAAACAAAACATTAAAAGGTGTTTTAAAAAAACAGTTTTGCAAACTGATTGCTTTCCAGACTTTAGTCATGAAATAAAGTTCAGACAAGCTCCTGTAGCTGCAAATTTAATAGACTGTTTCATTACTCCGTAAACTACTGAGTAAGTTGTGCTTTGGTTATAACTCCTGCTTGATTTTGAGGAAAAAATAGTTTCTTCTTCTTACTTCTTCTTTCAGGCATTTTGTTTGTTTGTTCAGGGCTTTTTAACCCTCTTTTATACCATTTTCTAAATGGTGGCATAACAAGTTACAGTTCCTACATTCTGGTCTACATTGCATTACATAATGAGCACTGTAAGCATGGTAATATATGAAGCAATTACATCTATCTCAGAATTATGAATTTTAAATGTATCTAATTCAAACAAATCAGGCAGCAGTGTGCATTACAAATATAAAGTTACTCTAGGGATTTCTGTGTATACACTGCACAGTTTTGCTGTGTGCTAACAGTTTAGGATTCAGTAAATGGGCCTCACGGAGTGAAACTGCAACATATGCTGTAAGCAGAGTATAATGTCATGTAGTGTTAAGGCTAATAGGCTAAATTACAGATAAATGGTAATGGATCCACAGGGAGCCTTACAGTGTCTGCTACGAAGTCTAGCAGGTAGTTAGAGGAGAAGCTGTCACCTTGCAAAACAAAATGTTAGGTATTTACTTCATTTTATTCTCCATCTATTTCCTTGCTATAAACAACTAGTAAATACATATCCTAATATATATTTTATGTGTGTGTATATATGTATATATATGTAAGGCTGTATATATAGCCATGTAAAAGACTTGAACTGCTCCAAAGAGAGGAAAAGAACAAATTGTTAAAGCATCCCTAGAAAGTGAAAATGAAGGGGATGGGTTTGTTAATTCAATTGAGAAAGATTCTTACTGTAAAAAGATCCTCTGGATATGAAACAAAGTTATGCCATGTGACTTGTCCGAGCTGTCCAGTTACCTGTGTGCTATGTGAAGTGTAAAGGATGGAGAGGAGGAGAAAATAAGAAGGAAGATGTGGGAGTGAAAGCAAGGGTGAGCAAAGGGAAGAGCTCTGTGCTGTTCTTACAGGGTTCTCTCTCCCTTCTTTCCTTGTTTCCAGATGTCATAATGATTTATGTGGGATCAAAATCTGCCCTGAGGTTTGTGGACCAAATGATTTTGATTTCTGCAGAGTCTGTTTATATCAGAGTTGACGTGGCTTCTGTTTGCCTTCATTTTTATGGATTTTTTAAAATTTAATTAATAAAATCCCACTGCATAGCATAGGGCTTGGAAGATGGTGGAAGAAAAAAATGCTTTTAGAAGCAGAGGTTCACTCCAAAACTAATATGAATGTTACAGGTGTTCTTGTACAGCAAAGCTGAGATTGCTTTATACAGTGTACATTGAGTATACCTAAAATAAGAAAAAAACCAACAATTTTGAGCCAATGCTCTGGGTTTGTGTTAGATATTTTGAGCCAAATTGCATCACTCTGAAGCAGTGAGAAGGAAATGCAGAGTTGGAGTCAGCCAGGAACACTGTCGCCTACATCCAGGGCCCTATAAAAAAAGCATATGCAGGCTGTTTCCAGGATGATCTTCCATCAGACTGTCCACTGCTACATGTCAGCCTGAAGCCTGTGTGGGTGCATACCCAGCCCAAGGACTGTCATTCACACTTTGCACTTCCTCGCCTCCTTCATGGCTCTTTTGGTCTTTGTTTTTGCTAACGTCAAGTCTTCAATTTGAGAAGACTGTAGCACCTTCTGTGCAAGGCACAGGCACGCTGTCACACTGCGCACTCCTGTAGGTTTTGGTTTTGCAAACTACAGTTTCCCTATTAACTCTGAAGGGCAAATGAGCTCTATACAAAACCAGTAAGTTTTAGAGGTGAATTTTTACTCTTTGCAAAAACCTTCCATGTTATACCATAGCAGATGCATATATACTTTGATTTATGCTAATAACAGGAATATAATTCTTATGCTTGAAAATTAGTCTTTTACCTAGGAAGCTAACAGTAATTCTGTGACTGATAATATCCTACCAAAATACAACAAATGGAGGATTTTTAATTTTTTAAAAATTGATTTTTTTTACTGACTCATAAAACTATTGTCTTAACTGGCATGTCTGAGAAAGTCATGTTAACAGCTTTCATCCTTAAAATAGCTCTGAATACACCTAGAATAGCTGTCAACAGAGCAGAAATCTGTGAAAAGTCTCAGACAACTGGTCTGCATGTAAGTGAGAAGCAAATGTGTTAACTTAGCTAACATGGAAAATCAAACAATCAGAGGGAAGAGAGAAAAAAGGAAGAGAAGAAGAATAGATTGCACTTAGTAACTGGAGAAAAACTAGCATTTCTGTAGGAAGCAATACCTGTAGGCGCTGAAACCTCTAAAAAGTGATGCCCATCATTTCCATCTTATGAGAAAATATGATTATCGGTCTTTCATCTTCTCATACTAAAGTTGGTTTTTTTATGTTTATTACTTATTTTGGTGTTACACATGAAATATCCATCTTATCTGTAAGAAAAGCCTGCTGGCAAATTATGTTACTATACCGCCTCTCAAATTCATCTTTTCCATAGCATAATTTAGCCGTGTCATCCTGGTATTAGTAAGGAGAATTTCATTACTACAGCCACACTGGTTTTGTTAAAACCACATCTTTCACTTCAATGTACAATTTTTCATTGCCATATAAAACTCTTATTAATAAATGAAAGGTGCATTTGCATTTTATGGGCATTTCATGTTTTTTCAAAGAAAAATGGTCAGGATTAAATATCTCCAAAATGCGATTTGATAATCTTTAAAACAGTCACTTAGATGTTTCCAGTTATTTCACGTGCATAGTTCTGATGATTTCCCAAAATAATGCTTTTCTTTATTATAGGTAAAAATGATAACATGAATCCAAATCTTAAGCAAGCCTTACAGTGTCATGCAAGAAATTTAATTTAACAAAGACATTACAGTAGCTTCTGTGCACTAATTGAGTTGGAGCTTATATTGGAAGCAGTTACTACATACTAGGAAAAAAGTATTGATTTTATTACTGAGGTTATTAATTTCAAGTACCTCATATACTTAGGAATACTTACTATCCTGTGTCTTAGTTATTATGATATCATTCTAAACACCAGTATATTATACTGGTGATTTTCTATATTAGAAATTATGGAACGCATTAAAAAACACATACTTTTGTCGAGCTGATTTCCATTAGCACATCTGTATACAGTAAGAGAACATGAAACTTGAAGTGCTGCCCTGAGTCAGTTCAGAAAGTGGTTTTTAGTTTTATATATGAACGAAACCAGGCACAGTGGCCTGTGTTCTGAGTATCTATATCCCACTCATAGAAAACCATATTTATATTATATTTCACTTGAATGTAGAGCTGTCATGAGATTTTAGATGGTAATTTTAGCCCCATGCTCTTTATGACATACCATCTACTGATGAGACTTTATTTCCTTACATCTATTAAGGATATGACATTTTTCATTCCATCAACTCAGGGCTTATATTAAAGTTTAAGGTAAATGTTCTTATTTAGCATATTGATTCTGTTCCAATTTAGGAGATTATCCTGTAGCTCTAATTTACTCAAAGAATCTCACTGGGGAGACTTTCAAAGGCACAAATAGAAGGTGGACCACTAACTTCCATTGACTGCTGAAAATTGTATTACTGTCTTCTCTCTGGATACGCAGAAACCCGGTTCACATTGTTCCCTTAATAGAAATGAACATCCATCTTTCTCAAGTAGGCTTTGAACACATTGATCAAAGCAGAGGAGGCCAGATGCTCACACTTTGCTGTAGTTCTGCCGCAATCAGTGAATTATTTGTACCATTTGTGTCACAAGTGATATCATTGTTAAAGGAATTATAAGTTACTTACTCTCCTAATAACAAAATTCAACATTAAAAAATTACATTTTCTCAGATAAAATGGAAAAAAAAAAAGTAAAAAAAGCTGTGGGTTTTGTTTTTGGTGTTTTTTTCTTATTGTTATTATTATCATTTAAATTGATTCATTAACACCAGTGCAATTGCCTGTTAAAGCTCTCTTCCAGTTGGGATATTTTTTATATTAGGCTGTGGGACACTGACCTTCATTCTTGTTCTGAAGATCAGTGTGGAAGCACTGCAGAAATATGCCTTCACCTGCTTGGATAAAGACAGTGTAACACCTTCCCCGTATTGCAAGTTAGATTGGAATAATGTTGGCAAATGCAGAAAAAGTGCATCCATCCCTGCCTTTATAAATTTTGTCATAGTTTCTCTTCTCTACCCATTTGCCACCATGCTTCTGGTGCCACTCACCCCAGGAAAAATTAGCTGATTTTATATTCCAGCATCATGCCTCATTCAGCAAACATTTGTAGAAAGAAATTTTATTTTCTTAACAGAATGAATACCAGGAATGTCTCCATCTTCTGAGGTAAATTTCTTGGGGTTTAACATACTTGGAAAGCTGGCCCCAATTTCTAGCTTTTTGAGCTGAAATTCAGAACAGGGCTAGTGTGCAAGGTTTATCTCATCTTTATCTCATGTCATCTACCCAAAATTAGCTGCTGAGGTAATGCCGCCCTCTCCTTAGTTTCTCAGCAACACTTATTCACTTGTGTTGGCACAGTACTCAGCCCAGCTACCTCTCCTTCACCCACTTCCATGAGGTGCCACATCACTGAGTAGGGGTTGGTTAACTGGAGATACAGAAGAAGGAGGTGAGGAACAATAAGCGGAGGGAATAGTGGGGAAAAAAGAGAGTAGTACAGTGAGATGGAGAATGAAGAAGTCGGAGCGAGGAGGAAAGGAAAATTAGATTTCAGTGAAAAGCAACTGCAAAAAGGGGAGAAATTTTAAAAGCATAAACAATAAAGAAGAAAAAATGTGACGAGCCTTGGCTTTGATCTTGCAATCATAACATGTCCAGATCTTCTCTGAATGCTTTCTTGAAACCCACTAATGTTATATTTTAAATGTGTGAGAAAAAAAAGTAAATATAGAAATGCAAATTAGGCCTGACAGATTAACCTAACAATAATTTTTTTGAAACCAGAAGGCCGACCGCAGTTTAGCAGTTTATTCTGAGAGCTGAGTAGGATGGCATATTTTTACATTAAACAATATTCATTTTAGTTTTCTTGTGTTTATTCTTGTCTGACCATACCCTTATAATTCTCCACCACTCAGTAAACACTCCTACATTTGCCTGAATTAATAGGATAAATATTGCCAGTTTGTTAGAAGAGATAATGACAAACGGCTTGCATACATTAAATGTGTTTGGGACATGTTTAATCCATAAGTTTGATGTTAAAAGCATCGACATTATCTTATAAAATTTTACTATCAACATGATCTGGGAATCATTCTTGAAGTAGTCTCATATGGCTTCTCATTTATGCTAACATAAAACACTGGCTATGCTGAAATATCAGTTCACATAGAACTGTGTAGATCTGTTACTTGTACAACCACACATGAAAATTCTAAGTAATCATTCTAAGAAGGCATGCTATGGCTGCTGGATTGGGGTCAGAACAGTAAAAGACAGAGTGCATTTGAGTGTAAGAGTCGTGAGAGCTCTTGAGATGTACTGGGTTTTTTTGCTGATTTAGTGTCAGAGCTAAGAAGAGATGTTGAGATGTGATGCTTTAGTGAAAGTCATACTTTCTTTACTAGTGATGTGATAGGATTCAGAGTCTGCTAGTACTTTTTGCTTTTAAAGAAGTAATTTTGTATTGTATAGAAGCTATTTGTGGCTGTAGAAGGAGAAGGTACAGGAAGGAACCTGACAGGTTTTCCTATGGTAGCATCAGCATCACTCAGTCTGGCTCAGTTGGGGCTGGAGTGACCTGCTGTTCTGGTCCTTAGCCATTTGGCTACTTTTTCTTTCTTTCTTTCTTTCTTTTTTAAGTAGTGATCGCAAATGCATAAACTCTCCAGGGATGCCATGGTATTAAGGATATGTTAGCCACTGCCAGCTCAAATATCAGCCCTTAAGAAGTGTTTCCTCATGTAGACTTTAGCTGGTTACAATGCCTGAAATGTCTAGGTTGCTTAGGAAGGCAGATCTTTTTTTCCCTGAGTGCAAGTTTGGAGATATCTCATAGGAATTTTCTTTGCATTCTTAATGAAAAGAACAAACCCTCTTGTCTGTTACACGTTTATGGATAAGTTTTTCTCTCCTTTACTTCCTGATGGGCTTAAAGTGCTTTTTGCAAACAAAGAGAAAATATTATGTCATGAAATAATGAAAAAATTAAGTCAGAATTCTTTATTTTCTCATACTAGCTAGGCCACACACTAGTGTGCGGAATTTCTTGTAAAAGACATGGTAGTTACTGACTTAGCTTTACAGACTTTGTTTGATGCCTGTTCTTCTGCAGCCAGATGGAAAAAAGTTAATCCCATAATATTCTTTGATCTCTGTATGTCTTTTGAAGTACCTTTTATAGTTGATAGCCACAGACCCTTGCACTTAAAAATCCCCCCAAAACAGCCCCAAAACCCCCAAACCTGTGTTACCTTGAGGGCATGAGGATAGATGGCAAAATATTAAGGCACATGGGGAAGAAAAATTACTTATTTCCTCTCAAACCCCAGATAACATCTTTTCAAATATTCATTAAGGGGAACTTTATTCCATGTTAATTGTGTACAGTAAATGAGTATTTATGTAAGGTTGGTTGACCCAAACCAAGACTGGTTTACTCAAATGTAACTTTAATCAATATTGCATAATGTATATCAAAACTGATTATTAATTGTACAGCTCTTGCTGCACAATTTGAAAGTTTATGTGTTTGTGAGTTTAGTAGTAAGAACATGTATGTATATATACATGCAGGTACATGCACTTAAAGATTTGTACATGTATACCTATTTATGCAGAAGATGGTTTTTTCCTTCTACCACCAAGAACTTGAAAGCTGTAAGCAAAATGTGTAATGTTAGGTTTGAGAATTTAAATGCTCAAAAGTGAGGAAATTAGGAAACAAGCATGTAGCCTCATATAAGTGACAACTTTCAAAGCATAGTTGTGCTAGACCACGAAGTCTTCGGGGAAGAGGTAATGTGAATTTATGTGACTATACAGTGCTGAGTGCACTGTCGGTATTCAATAAGTAAACAGAAAAACTAAAGGATACATTGGTAGAATGGTAAATTTTGCAGGTTTTATTGGGGGGTATGCATTTGGATGATTAAAAAAAGGAAGGTATATTTTGTACCCTCCATGATCTACATCAAATCTGTGTCTCAGGATCCCTTGTTTGGTTGTTGTATTTAATAGTTCTATATTACGGCAAAACAAAAAAACCCTACCAAGCTGATCTGGGAATTTTGCCGTTTCCCCAAACTTGCAGGGGTAAAATGGTGTAGGTCTGGTCCCCACACACGCTGCTGAATTATGTGAGTGTGCTCTTTGCTTCTCAGAATCACAGTGTTTTCATGGCACGCATTGCCATGTCTGAGTTCATCTCCCCAGAGTTGTTGGAGTCATAGGGGCTGAAAAATAAAACCTGGCTAATTTTTAGCTTTAATGAGTTCTGTATCTGTTGTCCTGTCATGCCTTAAAGTCTCCGTGTGACTGCCTCATAGAGGCCCTCTGACAGTCACCAGATTTAGTCTTTCTTCTAAAATGGGAGACTGTTGCAGAACTGCTTCAAAGGCAATGCAGGAACTGTATGTGACAGTGGCTTAAGTATGGCTTTTACTGCAGAAATAGAGACCTGCTTTGTTTTACATACTTGATAAAGATGCCTTAAAATCAAGGACCCTAAAAAGCAGCTCATTAACCCCCATGATAGGATGGAGAGAGCAATAGATGCCCTTACTTATGAATTGACCCAGTCCCAGTGTGACTTTCAGGAGAGGATGGTTCCTGAGCCCGTGCTATGTGGACGGTCTCTTCCTTGTCAGTCTCCTCTTTCATCGCTGAAGCAGTATTTGACCACTGTGGGAAAAAAACAGCAAAAGTTTCCCCAGATTATCAATTTCCAACCCAATCAGTGGTGGGCTCTTCAGAGGAGGGAACACAGAGGTCCCTGTGTAAGGAAGTGGCTTTGGCTTTGAGGAGAATGGAGAAGGACTTCTGCACACATAGAGAGGGCTGACCTCAAGGCCTTGCAGGCTTTCAGTCAGAGAGGCTGTAGCTTTCATCATGTCTCCATGAATTAAGTATCAGTGAGCAGAAGAAAGTTGTTTTGAACCCTTCCTGGAAGGCTGCACTAAGATGCTGTGGAGAGCTCGCTACCCTTTAAAAGAAGGTAAAGGTGAAGTCTCTAATGAAGGGAGAGAGAACTTTAGGAAAAGATCTGCTCTTTATAGATAAAAAGATCTGTGGAAGATATCTGATCCAAGGAAAAGACTGCAGTAAATTGTTAGTAACTTTTACCTATGACACATTAAAACAAAAATTAAAAGGTTGGGGGATAATGAGAGCTGAGGAGAAAATGATTTACATATATCTGAAGATTTTAGAGACTGACATATATTAAAGCTAAATAAAATTAGTGTGACACAGACCATAAATTCATTTTGTAGCTTTATCTTCCTATCCTTAACTTCTGACTGAGCTGCAACATGAAAGTCAGAAAGGCATCTAGTCTTGGTGTAACACTTTCAAATGGTCCACTGCATCTCTGAAAAAGTTGTCCAGATAGCTAATTCCAGAATTAATTACATTGCTTTTGAATAAGCTTTAAAATTGCTAGCACACTCATATGAGCAGGAATTATACAGCAGAAACTGAAACTAGTTAAATGAGCTATAAAACACTGAATCGCATAGGAACAGGCCACCTTTTATTTGGCTTCACACTTCTGAATGCTTAATCAGTTTGGTTTTATTTGCTATGACTCCAGTGGGGAAGGCAGTGAACTGGCATTGCTTCTATGGCAGTAATTATCTGCTATCCTGCTAACTAGCAACACTGTGCATGAGGCACTCAAACAACCTGACAAAAGCTTTTTTGGTCCAGGTTTTCTCTGTCTGACTGCATTTGTGGTGTGAATGAAAAGAAAAATGCTCACTTAAGAGATGCTGGTTTGGGTATCTCTTCACACCTATCAGGATATGGGATAGCTTTCCTGAAGGCAACAGCTCCTTCTCCTGTGGCAGGATAAATGGATACAACCTGTGCAAAAATGTCTATGCAGGTTTTGTGTCTGCAAAGCTACCCTTTCATTAGTCTTGTAAGATAAAAAGTCATCTGGCCTACAGTTCTGAAACTTTCCATTAACTCTGTGTAAGATTGCATACTAGACAAAACAACTGTGTGGCTTGAGAGCTTAGCAGACATCTGCTGAAACCTCAATCTGATGCACCAGTTTACTTTTGCAGAGCACAAAGTTCAGTAAGGTTTGGGTCTGGGACCAAATAAAGGATAACAAGCATTAACTACAAGACAGGGGTTTCTTCTTTGAGGCAGCTTAAGTTTTTGACTCAGATATGTTTTTCTCGTTCTGGAATTCCATGCTTAGCTTTTTTTTCCTTTGAAAATCTTTATCTTCAGTCATTCAGACAGTACGCTGCCAACTGTAAGATAAAGCCTTTTGGTTTTGGTTCTCAAAACTGCAGCTGTCATTTGAAAAGGCATTTTTCAGTGTTCAGAGGAAACCATACCATTCTGTGTTACTGCTAACGTGCACCTAAAGAATCACCTTTTATTAACTGAGGTTTTTTTCTTTGCTGTATTTTGATGCAATGAGCAATTTTTTACTTTCAGGTGTCTTATATTGCCAGCATCATGATGAGTCATCTTTAGAGACTGTGTACTGACACGCTTCCTTGGTATGAACTCAGATGGTGAAGGACATACTGTTAAATTGTGCTTTAAAAAAAGACAATATGAAATCCCAAGCCATTTCTTTTAATGCTGTATGTTGCCACAGAAGTTATTTTTGCTAAGGGGCAAGGGCCCAATGGCAAGTATAGTAGTGATGCTCCATTATTCTTCAGCCCATAAATTTAACTCATGCAGAATAAAATAAAATGATCATAAAGAAATTAAACCTGTTCATCGGGAAATTCCACTGAGACAAGGATGTAGTGACCCTCTCCCTGCCCAGACATAGTACTGCATCCGTATGCGGAAATCACCTCACCCTGGTCATCTGCATAGGGGGAATAGCTGCACAGGGGCTGCTGGGGTCAGAGCAAAACTGAAGGCTGCTTGTAATGCATAACATGCAGGAAATTTGACAGATCACTAGTTCTTTATGTCTTGCACTGTAAATACTTCACCTCTTGCACTGAGCAGTTAGCCCAAACTGAAGAGCACATCTCCCTTCTTAATTTCTCCAACTGGTCCAAATGGAGAAACACAGAGTGTTCTTTTTAAGGCCTCCTGGATAACTACTTTAACAGTCAGGAAAAGTTCCTGATAGAATATCTCTGAGGCCATCTGCAGTATGTGATCTCTAGGTGAAAAAATTGCTCATGGCCTCTTTTGGGAACTTATCACTGAATGCCTAGAAATGAATGGCTTCAGGTAGTCATGCCTTAACTGATCACTGAGGAGTATTTCAATAGCACTAATTATTTTGAGCTCAAATTTCATAAAGAGCTATGGCTGTGAACACTGTAGAACCCGTCCAGGTTGGACAGGTCTTGGAGCAACCTTATGTAGTGGAAGGTATCCCTGCTCATGGCAAGGGGGCTGGAACTAGATGATCTTTAAGAGCCCTTCCAACCCAAACCATCCTATGATTCTATGATTCTAAATGAATAGTGTCATTATTAAAATAGCTTACTTTGTGTCTCCTTTCTTGGTACTTGAAATTGTATCTAAAAGATTATTCCAGTACTTTATTCGAAAAAGCTCAGTTATAGCTATAGCATCTACACAACAGCCAAAGTGCAATGTGTGAGGCAGATGATCCACTTGTAGCTAATTCATTGCTGTTCTATTAAGAAAATAAGTTTTAATGTTGGATAAGTAAATGACAATTGTAAGTATTTCTGAGGCTGATGCTTCCAATGCTAAAGAACTAGACATTTTGCAGTTTCTTTTATTGACTATAAATGCAGAGTTTATCCACACTAAAGCCCTCCTTCACCATAAGTGAAAAGCACCCTGGTCGTGTTATAGTGGTTTTCGCTCTTAGGCTGAAGCTTTTCTGGCCCTCCTACAGGTCGTGTAGCATGGTTTCATAACTGTGATAAAAGGGCTAGCAGATAATTTTGCTACCTTTTTACCTTGGGACTGTTTTGGTTGCCACAGGAAATTTTGTGATCTAACCCCCTGGCTCTGATAGCTACGGGGTTAAATAGCTTACAACAATACTGCTGTTAATGCTGCAAGCACTGGAGCCTGCTTGCACTGGGTACTAACTGTCCAGAGGCTGTTGGGCTGCAGGGTGAAGAAAGTTTATTAGGTAGCACAGGTGAGGTACATGAATTCTCAGAACTTCTCTTGCTGTCCATGAACTGTTCCATTTATGCAGTGTCTGCTGACAGAAACCTGGGTGGGAGGTGGTATTGTTTGTGTTATTTTCCCTAGAAATAGAAGATGTTTATGCTGAATAAGATTTAGAGTTACTGAACAGCTAAAAAAAGGAAAGAAAAGTTTCTTTTTTTAAACCTTTCTTTCTCATCCTAGATACGTCATTTTTCCTCCCTTCCCTTGTCCCCCTTGGTGGGTAGGGGAGGAAGCTTTGCAAGCTGTTTTCTTGCACCCATTGATAAATGTAATGAGTTTTGAGTGTCAACATTAAAATGTTCTGTGTCATCAGCTCTGTGAAACTGCAGGGGAATATGAAAGTGAGAGAAAAAAAACTCCTCCGGTTTCAGCCTGGCTATGTCCCCTGCTAGGGTGCTGTGGGGCATGTTGATAAACATTGGGAAGGGCTGAGAGGTGGCAGAGACAGGTGAGGAGCTGGTGGCTTCTGAGGGACCACAGAAAGCTGTCAGTGCGTCTCTTCGGCATCCGAGTGCCAGAGGCTCCTGGCTAGGGGGAAGCTTTTACAACTCTTCTGTTTTTACATGCCCTGGATAAAGGCAATAAACAATGCAATGGAAATTTTTAATAAACATTTCTATTAGGAATTATATTTTACATCTCCCTCTGCTTCTGCTAAATGCTGTTAGCTCCAATTATTCATTCCTAAGGAAAGTCTTCTAATTCATCACTACTCCAGGCAGAGGTGATCTATATATTTTTTGTTACCTGGCATGGCTCTGGTGTCACTGCTGCTGCTGCTTGGGCTAGTAGACATAACTGCTGCTGCGGACGTCGCACCTAGAATAAAAGCGGGGTCAAGGTGGAGAGGTGAAAAGAATCGTGAGTAACCCGGGCTTTTCTTTTTCTTCTCAGCTCTCTATTTGAAGAAATGTGTTAGGCCTCGTTTTGCTGTGTAATTCTTCTTCTCTGTGGGGTTATACTTTAATGATAACCTTAAGGCTATATAATTTTAGGTATTTAAATATGCATGTAGAAAGTATGGGCCACACCTTCTGTATGCTCCACACAGCTGCAGTACAGTCCTATATTCCACTGCAAGCTTTCTGAACTGCCTGTGCTGATTAACTCCTCTGTTTCCAGAGAGTTGTGAGATTTAGAGGCTACAGTCAGCTGTACCTTTTCTATTTATAGTCTTACCATTTAGCATGTTATTTCAAATGTTAGCGTTTGTAAAGGTAGCGAAATTTACAGGTCTGCTGATTGTGTGAAGGAACCTTGTAACCACAGCGGTTAGGCTGGGTAACCTCATGGGTATAAATGGGTAACTGCAGTTTAAAATCTACAGGTTTAGAAAGGGGGATTTACCACAGCATTGCAGCTTCTGCAGGGTTTGTCAATGCTGCACTTAGAAAAGAACATTACTATTTGAAAAGGAAAGGAGATGAGTCATGGTAATATTTGGGAGTCAGACTTCTATTGCATACACAGCTGCTTGACTGAAATAGCCAGAGGATTATTTTCATTTAAAGGACAGCTCAGTTCTTCCTGATATTATTCTTTATTCATGTGCAGCTACTTATAAATAAGCATGCCCATGGTGGACAACATTCTATTGTCATTATGCCTGTGAATTTTTGCTGTGGTTTGGGTTTTTTTTAAATACCTAGATTACAAAAAATGGAAGGAGTATTGAAAATTGAATTAAGGTTTTCAGTTTAATTCAGCTAAATGTGATATTTTTGCTTGGAAAATATATGTGAATATATCTGAAAATAACCAAAACCTTGTAGGGGTGGCTGTTGGCATCGATGGGATGGATATTATCTTCACAGTCATGTTATCTGGAAGCTGATCTGCAGCTTGAGTAATATTCATCTTTCCTAAAATGCAAACATACGTATCAATAAATCTGCCACCTCTCGGTCGGATCAGCAGCATTATGGAAAGAGGTGCTGGACTGAGTGGAATGGAGTGCCTCATCCACTCTCAAGTAATTTACATGTAAAAAATACGCTTCCCACACTATAGGCTGTTAGTGTATGCATAAGTGGTGCACAAAAATAATGTTCTACAGTTTATAAATATTTGAGCAGATTAGCTAACTTTGACTAAAGAGCCCTTTAATTTAATGGATGTGGAAACTGAGGCACTAATCTAATGAGACCTCAAATATAGTGATAGAAATTCTTCCATGGCATGTCTCCTGCTCGGTAAGAAGGTCTTCTAAAATATGTATCTGTGCATCTTCTCAAGTATTACCTTTTCTGAAGGGAAAAATGATGTATTTTCATTTTTGATTCACTGATTTTCAGGTGTTAGGAAATTTGTGTCTCTAAGTATTTAGTGTGACTTTTTTTTTTATATGAAGAACTGAAATAGCTGAGATATAGACATTAATGTTTCACAAAAGCATTAATGAAGGTAATTGGCTTGGGATGACATTTAGCTGTGATGTGTAAATAACACAAAGATTCAGGAGTTTAAGAGCACCACGACTATAATAGATCATTTGATGTCATCTGTAGTTGGATATTATATCTTATGGATTCAAATTGCTTGCTTCTTTCAGAACACAGGGGTCTCAATTCAGCACATTGGTAATACTTGGTCAAAGGAAAAATAGGGATGTAGATTAGGTTTTATATCCTATTGCTATTGTGATACTTAATTGCTTAGAGAGTTCAGTTCTGGAATGTGTTAAAAGTTATGGATCTGAATCAACTCTTCTTGAAATTAAGAGAAGGTGTTTGAATTAGACTTTGATGTTCCTTTTATTTAAATACTAGCAGCAGTGTAACTAAGAACAGGAGAGATTTTACAGGAATGCCATTTGCATTGTATACTATTTGGCTTTGCTATCCATGGTGTCAAAAATTCTCTACTAGCACAATGCAGATATCAGGCAGAGCAGGATCCTATAAGAAGTACATAGCTCCTTTCTGATAAAGGAGAAAACCAGGATGTTGTGTAATTGTAGTTGATGGATTCCTTGTCGATTACTGCTAACGTGTATTTGGCTGTCAGTTGACATAGTACTCAAAGATGTTCTTTTGCTGGTTTATTTTTGCACATCATAGTTAAAAAACTAATGAAACAATACTCTGAGAAGGCTTGACTTTGTGCTCATTTAATTGGGTTACACTTAGATTGCATAACCAAAGCTGAAAAATATGACTCTAAATTAAAGAGGACATGGCTGGTTTCTGCAACTCTTGACAGGAATTTTCACTAAGTCATTCAGATGTAGCAGTTTAGCAATGCTTTAAAAGTAGTTTATATTTACAATACGTTGAGATACTTTTGCTTCAAGTGGTCTTTTAGAAGATAGAATAACTTTGCATTTCTTTAGATTCTCTGTGATGCTTCTCCAAAAAATACCATGGTATATTAAGAGGCGTAATGAGTGACCCAGAAAAGATGTCATGATCCAAGTTCTAGCCGTGTGTCTCAAGGACAGGACCAAAGGGGTCCAGCAGGACCATAATAAAACTCTTTTCTACGAGTGGTGTTTGGTCTTGGAACTGGGAAAGTTGTGGCCTAGTTCTGCTCAGCAATAGCTAAAATGAGTGAAATTATATTTGGGGAAAGTGGGAAGAACTGATCATTCCTGACAAAAAAAAAAAAAAATTGCAACAAAACCAGTATGGAAGTAAAATAAGGAGATTTATTCCCATATGCATCTCTACTATTCATTATAACAGCATCTGTGTGGGGTGAGGGGGGAACAGAGCGTATCTTAGAGGTAATATTAAACATACAAACTGTTTAAATATATGAAAAATGTCACTGCATAATTGCTTAGGCAACAATGTCTCCTGGCACATGTTATAACTTTTTTTGTATTAACTTTTAAGAAAGCCAATTATTGTTTGAATGCTTGTATTTTATAAATTACATGATTATGATCATGGGAAATAAAAAGAAATCTCACTGTTATTTTGATACTGAAATGCTGATACATTAAAACTGTCTTACTATCTCTCAGAAGAACTGTATTATAGAGTAATACCATGGTCGTTACTAATTGCTATATACTGCATATAATATTTACACTGAAGAATGTACAGGCCTATTTTCTGACATTTATAACTTTGTATATTTATTACTGTACTACATATAATCTTCTTTTTAAGGAAATTTTAATCAAAATGGTTTGCTTACTCTGAACAAAATATATTTTCTCTTAGAGAATATAATTGTAATTTTCTGGGCAAGTTTTGGATGTTATATATAAAGATCAGAATTGAAAGTTGTCACAGAGTAAATTGCTGGAACAGAAATGTGTCTTTCGTATTTTTGGTAGACAGAATTATGAAGTTTAAAGAGTTTACAAGGAGCTAAAACTATTCTCATTGTTCAATTCATTTTGCATTTCAGGCAAAGAGCTTGAGATCAGTATGATTGTTTTATCTACTATATTTGTCACTAGGAATACCAAATGCCATGATCTTTGGTTAGCCGTTGTTATTATTAGGAGTGTCACTAATTATCACTAGTAAAGAAGAGAGATACCTGTTCTTGCTGATTCTTTGTATGTTGAAATGTTGAAATATGTGTACACATACACATAGACACATACATGTATGTAATATATATAGATATGTATATTTAATGTCCACTTCCATACGCTTTCTAAAAGTTCTATAACTTTCTCACTTGAGCACTCTGGGACAAAATATGCTCTTGCTGAACCTGGATGATAGCAAAAATTTCCTACCTTTTCTGTGTATAATCCTTTTTGTGAAGAATTGATTTCAGTGAAATTTAAACCCATGAAAGGGAAGGCCCTGCAGTAGGACGGACTGACTGTCCTGGGTTCAGCACTTAAACTGTGACACCCTCGAGAAAGGGCTGACCTTTGCTTCAGACTTTTATTCCTAAAGCTTAAAACATGAAAAGCATGCATGTGTCCAATGGACTGACAGTATGCACGTGTGTGTGCCTCATTCCTTTGGAGGAACTTTACGTAAAGAAAAGGATGATCAAAAAGGCAAACCGCACAAACAGGATTCACCCTGTCACTCTAGAACAGAATGTATTGTGCATTTATGAACATTGAATTTAACGTTCAAAGCATTTTACAATTCAAACTGATAGAAAAAGAGGGTAAAAGTAATTACTAGACAATAAAGTTATCTTTGAGTTTCATCCCTAAATTATACATGACCTAAACATAGAATATTCAGGTTCAGGTGAAGAAAGGTGAAAATGTTCTCAAGGTTTTCTTAGAAAAAAATCTAGCAACTAGAACTGCAGAAAGCCATTATATAGGTGATATTCTTCTGGATTTCAAAGCTATTCATAGAATTTATTGAATTAGGAAATGTAAGAAAAATATCAGTGTATTTGTTAATCTAATCAATTGATATGTGTATTCATGTATAAAGATTATTTATTATTTTGATAAGAATTTTCACTTTTAGAACATAAATGTGTATATATATCCATAAAATAACAAAAAATAATGGTAAATAATTGTAAATAGAAAAAAATCCAATCAAAGTTCCTTCTTTTTTTGTCTGGACAGTGAATATATTTCATTTTTCCGATTTATTTAGAAGCAAACAGTAATTTAAACTTTCAGTCTATTGAGGGATTCATTGAGACATAGAGCTTTAAGAATCCTACTATGTATAAATAGTAATAGAAAAAGAAAAAGTAAAAAAAAAAAATAAAAAGGAATAACAATTAAAACAAAAGTAAAAAGAAATAGGAATAATTTCCTCTAATTACTTTCCATATTCAAATAAGCTTCCAATGGTGAAGGAATCTCCTTAAAATTATATTGGTAATCACAATTTGCTTTTAAAATATGTTGGTTTTTTTCAGGGTTCTTTCTGGCACCTGAGGCCTATGTGGTTTTTCTATTTGACTTAGCTAATGCTGAGTCATCAATCTAACATTTAATGTAGGTACATATAGGGATTCTTTACTCTGTTAAAAGCTTTAACAATCTTCTGTTATAGTGATAAAAGCCCATTATCAACATATTAATCATCCCTCTGCCCTAGTGCAGTGTTTGCTAGGTAGAGTAAATACGCTGAGATCATTTGCTTATTTTCTGCTAAAAATGTTGTATTGCAATTCTTTGATTAGTTGATTTGTTATGATATTTGACATTCATAATTTTTACCTATCTTCCATTGAAAAAGAAATAATACTTTAATACTGTTACTGCAAAATCTACCTGTTTTTTACGAAGTTTTGTCTGACTCATCACAGTTTAGACAAGGTGAAGCGTGCATTGGGGTTAAATATTGCATGGTATTCCATGGTTTATATTTGATTACCAAATAAATATATTATTCAAATAGTTTTCATAAGAAGGCCAATAAATCTGGTATGTGTCTTTATCAGTGTGGATCCATGAAATAAAGTACAGATTTAACAGTAATGTTGCTGCCTCAAATATAAATATGCTTGAAAAGAGGAGGATCAAAGCCAGTACTGACAGAAGTTTGGAGGAATACCTTATGCATTAAATGCTTAAAAAAAAAGTCTTTTAAGTCTTTTTTAGACAGCATTAAGAACAAGTTAGGTCTATCTGCTGTTTCCATGGGAAAGTCATCTCTAACTTTGAACCAGACCCAGGTCTATAAGTTGGCGCTGCAAGACCACGATGGGCATATTGATCACGCCTGGGTGTCGCGTGCTGCAGTGATTCCTTTAGAATGAGGTGTGCTCTAAAGTCTAGGGCAGATGAATTGCTCTGTAGTCACCCTTTTACCAGGGGAGCCATTATTTCCTGGAAGCTTTAAAGAGAATCCCAAAACCAAACCCATTTGGCATTCTTTGGTGTCAAAGCATAACCAGAAAGGTCTAATAGAGCCTTTCCTAACTTTGAGGCCATTTTCAAAGTACTTTTTTTAATGCTTTTCAGGTGGTTGTATTTTTTATAAGAAATCTTGTTTCACACCACACTGTCTTAAAGGATAGTGTTTTACCACAGGCATTTTAATGTCATGTAATTCAGTATTTACCAAGAACTATGAGCAGAAGTGATAGTTGCCTTTAGATACTGAAGACTTTTTTCCTCCTTGTGTAAATGTGTCTGATAAGAATGATGAAAAGACTAAGAAAAAAAGGAGAGAGAGTTAAAAAGAAGAAAAAGAAGAGAGAATTGGAAGCAAACAAAGTGATAGTTAAATAGCTTTCAGCTGAAGGAAAGTAAAGAGAAATATAAGGAGAAAAGAAGAGAATCTGGAAGGGCATAAACCAAACTACTTCTGCTGTTACCATTTAACTAATTTGCAATTTCTCATGCAAACTACTGACTCTGTAGTATTAACTTCAGTGTTCCACTTTCATTGTAGTGTCTGTAGGATCTAGGAAATTACCTCTTATGTTGAGAAATAAATTCACTTAGAACCTTAATTTGTCTAATTTATGAGGATAAAATGAACTGTTTTATTTTAAAATTGCTTCAGTAAGATTTTAGGTCAGAAACCAAAGTGAGATGACATTGATTCATAAAACCATGCAGATTTCAGAGTAATTAAAATTTGGAACATTTGGTACCACAGAACTTTTGACCTTTAATAGATTTGAATGGAATGGAAGTGGATTTCAAAGTACAGTGTACCTTATGATAGTCAATGAAGCTGCTGTGAGATTACATTACTGTAAGACACTCCACAATTTCAAGAGAACTCTTAAATAATTTTGAAATAATTCTATGAAGAGAAAAAAGGTATAATTTCTGTGCTTCTACTTGTTCTATTTTTGTGTAAAATTATTCAATTATATATTTATAGAAACTTTAGTTATTTCTGAATAACAACAACGACAACAAATTATTTTTGTAAATTAGTTATTTGAAGAAATAAATGTCCATTTCTCTTTGTGGCCCTTACTGTGCCATCTGTTAAAGCCAGTCTGCATATATTTTCCTTTAAATATATTTAATTATAATTTCTTTTCAATCACACTGTAGTCAAGTTCTAAAACATTGTATGTATTTCTGACACCTACAAGAGTAGCTTTATTTTTCTTATTTTATTTGAATCTCCTTATTTTAGCTATTGCCTAGGACAATGGAAGAGTTAACACCAGTCTCTACATGAGAATCTTTACTAAAATCCCCGGTGACTGCATTTCCTTTTTTTTTCTCCTTATCTTAGATAGCCAGGTTCCCCAATCATTCATCTCCCTCTGCCTCTTTTTTTGGTGATATATGGAATCATTAGTCACAAGTATCCAAACAGGAACATGAGGACCACCCAGTACCTAGATAAGCAGTTCGTGGTGCTCCAAGTCTGCTTTCCTGCCAAGAGCACCATTATTAATGCCAAACATCTATAGCCATGATTAAAAAATCTCAAGATTTAGAAAAGAACAGTAAAGAACCCCCTTGTTCCTCTTATGCTGATCTTACAGCCTTGCACTTGCACTCAGCTCCTCCATTTTCAGGCCATTTCCCAACACAAGGCAGAATCAAATAGTCATTGCTTATCTTGATGGGCCTGAAGCTCTAACTGGGACTCTGTCTTGTATCCTGCTGCTAATGAAATGGCAAGACATAGCCAGCTACATAAGACACAGATGCATTGCTGCCTAATAGGGGAGAAACATCTCTGAACCACAGCCCTTTCTGTATTTCTTTTCCCTCTTCAAGGGATGCTTTCCTTCTGATGATATTTCTCTTCTTCTTGTGAACCTGAAATCCCACTGTCAGCCTACTTTCCCATATCGAGGAAAGGGAAAGGAGACAGGCATTCTTAATCCTTCCCTGTCCTGTCAGGGAATAGCAATTGGGACTATAGTGATGCTGAGTTGCCTCGGCATGTACTTGGGAGTATCTGTATTCCTTCACCTCACGTGCTTATTTCACTTCTACCTTCTTTTTTATCCCATACTTTTCTGCTGCCCTGGTTGCAATTTTTTAAGATTTTTCAAGCTCCTCCAACATATTGCATCTTTTCTAGTACCTATGTGAGTCAGCCCTGGGCAACCAGCCTTCCCATGGAAGTAAGGAGCTTGGTACTTCTGTGATCCATATTCTAGTCTGTCCTTGGGATTTTATTTCATACCTCTTGGAGAACTGGGGACTAGACTGGTATTTCCACCATCAGAGTTACTTTATGTGGCTCTCTAACACACCTGTTGAATTTCAACAAGAGGAAGATTTTGGATTGCAGGTTGAAGGATCGGAAAATCTGGCTACCGCTGGCTACCTGTATTGGCGGAGATGTTTTAACCAAAATAAAAATATTTCCCTTTAATTTTTATTTCCTTCTTACTAAAGTCTTGATTTTTGTATCATGAGTTGCACATATGTGATTCTATGGGGAGGCTATTTGGTTTGCGCAGATACTGTAGGTGATGATGATTGTGCATATCTGTTTCAGAGCTTCAAGGGAGAGCCATACATGGGAATACATTGACACCCTCCAGACTGTCTTAAAGTCCTTTGACTTTGCTTATAAACAAGGTTTATGTTTTTTCTATACAATGTAGTTTTCAGAAAACATGTATAAATTTAGTTATTACTTCGTTTTATTTTTATTTATTATACATAGGCTGTAAATATTTTTTTGATGTGCCATTTGTTTGGTTTGTTATTTGTATATACATAAAAATGAACAGTTGCCTTATCCATCACTGTCCCGCTGCAGGTCTGCCCTCCAGTGAAATTATTGCTTTAAAATGATATGACACTGGACTGCTGATGTTATAAATCTGCCCCTCTGTCCTGGGTTCAGCTTAAACCACAACACCCTCTTGTTACAGATGAAAAAAAATCCTTATGGCAATGAATATTCATAGAAATATTTATTTCTATGTGAGAGATTAGTGAATGAATAACGTATATGTGTTTTTTAGAAATGGAACTCAGTGTCAACCTGGAGGTATTTCTCTATTGTGAAAGGATGCATGTAAGAAAAATAAGGGAAAAAAATAGTAAACGTGAAGCTTGCTCTATATAGAACACCTCCAGGGTAATACATACTTTATGTTTGCTGGACATTCTTTGGATTTTTGCACTGGGCTATAAAAACAGCAAATCAGAGAAGACTCTTCCAAAAGTGGAAGTTGATGATAGTGCTGCATTTCTTTCTTTTGCTATTCCAAAGCTACAAGAGGGCAAACTCAAGACAACTATTTTTACAATTCCTGAAGAAGAGTTTGTGAGCTTGAATTTATTTTCTAATTGCTGTTTATTCAGTGGCCCCTTCAGTGACCTGATTTACTTGCTCTTTGCAAACACCCATTTAAACCGGGTTTGTTCACAAACGATTAGGGAATGGCTGTTCTTTGTACAATTACCCATATTTGCATTCTTACAAGTAATAAATGACAGGTATTTCAGTTGTTCTCTTTCTCTTTAAAAGTTTGCAATCCAATTAGGCACCAAAAACTATAGCATGTTAGTTCAGAGACTAGTCACATACTACATAAACTTTAGATAAATATGAATTAACATAGATTTAGCAATGCATTTGCAGTTTGTTCTTCAGAAATGCGTTGCCTATATTTACAGGAATATATTTATAAAAATCATGATTACTTCTTAGACAATGAAAGAGTGCATGATATCATTTATTTGCCATAACTAGTTCTGGTTACTACTGTGATACAACATCATATGTTTTTTCTATGATACAAAACTACTAAGGCAAAATGCCATGAAAGATCATTTGTGCCCCGAAAATGCTTGAAATATCAGTGTGTTTCTAATGAATCTACTGAGTATGATATCAAACAAAACCAAGCCAAACAAAAAAAAAAAAAAAGAAAAGGAAATTCACGTACAGCAGAAATAATGAAGCCTATTGATTTGTGTCTCACATTGGATTGTTTTAGTATCCTTAAAGGTATATGTATATTGTCAATTCCTTCCTTTCCCTTTCTGCCTATTTTTAGCGCAAACCTCTGTCCTTGGCACCACCTTTTCCTGCAGTAAAGATGCTTGTAGGGTCTCTCTGTCCTATCCAGCCTCCTGTTTTCATGCTACATGTTAAGATCTTAGTGTCTCTGAGAAACTCCACGATGCAGAGCTCAGCAGGAATTTGGGCAAAATAGCACAAAAGTCTTTTTCATTTGTGAACCACATACTTGAGTGGGGGAAGGCACTGACCACTCATTCTGTACTCGAGCAATTAATGTGAAAATTGCATGAATTACAAACATCTACAAAAATTAAAACTTGGACATGCTATGTAGTAAATCTTTGTGTGAAAATCTGTCTCTGATGACTTGAGCTGAAAAATGTAACTGCTACAGAAACATACATTTATTTTCTATTCTTTTACATATGTTCAGAATCAGCCAGTTCCCTACTCTCTATTACGCTGCCTTTCATCAAGGTTTTTATATGTTTCAGCCTACCCAATGGACTGAATTGTCAGGCTGGGAAATTACCCCTGTGGAATGTTTCCTCTGATATATTGGAGTCCAGAAATGGACTTGCTTTTGTTCCCTGCATTTTTATTTGCATTTTCTCCTTAACAGGCTTTGCTGAAAGGAACTACCTTTTGGAGGTCTTATTCTCTTTCATGCCTTCACCCTTGCTCTTCCAAAATAAGTCTAGGCATTCACACAGTGCACAGAGAAAGCTTCTTCATGTTTTGGGGCTACCTTGGGTATCTTGCACTAGCTCAGGCACATGGGAAATCTAAGCAAAGGAGTCACTAAAGAAGAAATGTCACTAAATAAGAAATGTCTCCCAGTTGGTGATCCTTATTTTTCTTTTTGAATTAGAGCTGAGGAGACTTCAAGAATTTGCCTAAATGCTTAGTTATGAAACTAGTTTTTCTCAGAGAGATTTCTGTGACACAAAGAAACACAATGCACTACAGAAAAATTAAGGTATTTAACGAGAAACAGATGGGGCCTGTGCATTGTCAATGGAGAAAGACTACTGTTTTGTGTAAAGAGAAGCCAACATGTAACAATTGGTATAAAACCAGAGTAGCTTTAAAGACATTGTAGCAAGATGTGAGTTTTATACTTGGTGTTTTAGATATAGCTTAAAATAATGTCTTTTTAATTTAAAATAATTACTTTTTAACATAATCTCAGTGTGTATATCTTCATTGAATAACCCCCCAAACAAACAAACAAAAGCCACAGAAACTTATAAATATATATTCCTTTTTTTTGTTGTTTCAGTGCTTTCAATGTCCTTTTACAGACATAGTTTCTTTCTTAGCACGAGTTGTCCCTTTACAACAATACTCAAAGTTAATATTTTCCTCTCAATCCGTTTCTGGTTGCTCTAACATCTGTTGATGGGATTTGTTAATGTTCAGGTACCAATAAAAATACTTTTTCTCTTTTGTGTGTGTGTGTTCAGCAACACAAGAAGAATCTAACTACATGTTTCCTTGAAAATAAAGTCTCACTGACTTAGTTTTTCTTTTTTCTTAAAGACCATTGGGAATATTGCAGTTTTACATGTCAACGACTAATGGTTTTATATCCAATATTTGATGTAAAAATTGCATGACCCTGAATAGTAATGTTTATGTTTATTTTTTTTAGCAAAGCCTGCTTAGTTTCATATAACACTACAACATTAATGTCGTCTTTTTATGACTGTAAACATCTTAGTTTGGGTTTTATATGCAGCACCTTTAAGCTTTAATTGGACATCTGATAGTCTGTGTACATAAGCACCTCCCAGATAATGTGGAAAATGTAGTCTGAGAAGCAATCATGCTGTTGTGCTGGTGGATGCAGACTTTAGCCTGTTTTGTCAGATTGTCTCCCAGGAGTGTCTGCTGTATTTCAGGAACCCTTTTCATATGAACTGTTAGAGAAATACGAAAATGATGAGGCAGGTGCCAAAGCAAATCTTTGACAGGCATTTTATCCCACCCAGATTATAAAGTTCACACTTGTTGGTTTCTTTTTTTAATCTTAAATATTAAAATCTTCAACTGTGAGTCTGGTAAGGTTACATCTCTGACTTTTGATATGTGTTCAATCTATTATCATATATTGTAAGTACAATCCATCATTCTGTTCCTGTAGATGCTTTGGTCTATACTGGCTTACTTTTGGGGGATTCATGCTGTAGCCAGAGAACAACAAATTTTATCCATTTGTTTTCTGACAGATTCTTTGAGAAGCTTTTTCCCTTTCCTTCTGCAGCTGCAGCACCTTCTGCTCTGTGAAAATGTGTAGCGTCAGAATGAACCAATTTTTCTTTTCTATCTCATTGTCACTATTAATTTAGCTACAGGAATCACCAGTGGTCACCTAACAGTGCTGTGACTTGGAAGAGTTAGTTCATCCTGGGATTCAGCTTTTGGGATGGCATTTCATCAAAAGTATTCTCTTTCTGACATAGCCTCATTTCAAGAAATATAATGTAACAACCTCACAGTGGCAATTGTACTACCTAAAGACATTAATTGACCCATTTTCTTCACATCACTACCTGGTGCTATAAGTACTACTGTGTTTGCTGTCTTTACTTCATGGATGAAGTTAATGACAAAGTGTGTATGAGAATTTGTAAAAGCCACACAGAATATTAGTAGTTGTACAGATTCTTGTCTTGTAGTTCGAAGCTCATGAAAACTTGGTGAGATACATTGCTATGTCAGTATATAGCACAAAGTCTATATATGGATATTCTCTTGTACATGTTTTTGGCTCTAGATATATTTTATGATGGCTACTAACAGTGTTGCCATATGCTATGAGCAGCTAGGAAAATGGAGTCAATCCAGAAATATCTAGGCATATGTAGTTGTGGTCTTTTGAGGATGTTGCAGCAAAGGGAGAAAGCAAATGTAATTCTGGATTAGCTTAAACATCTCTTTATTGGTAAATTGGCACAGATTTCAGTAAAAGTTCTACATAATCTAGTGCATATATATAGAAGCATGTTCACTCCTGCTGTGTGAGAATGCTTTTCAGTACCTAGTTCTTCTCACAAAGACAGCAGCTCATGACAAGGAACAAGAGAATAAAAATTGAAGCTATAGTTTCAGGACTTAAGCAGCTCTGAAAAACCTACAGCAGCTTTTTCATGATGGAGGAAAATGTGTTTTTTTCTGGGCTGTAGCAGAATCAAATGATTTAGCGTTTTGTTTGGAGTCCAAGAGACCAGATGTATAAGTCAGTTAAGGTAGTAACTAAATAAGTATGGTGTTCCTATATAAAGGCTGAATTTAGCCTAGCTATCCCAAAGCTTCTCAGCAGAGAGTTTCCTTTGAAGGATCCAGTAAAGGGAGCTTGGAGTGATAACCTCATTAGGCTAAAGTTTGCCTTTGGACCACTCAAAGCGCAACAGCATTTTTGGACAACACGTCTCCTCTATGGGTTTGGGGTCCTCAGTAAACACAAAATGTCTTAGGAGCCAAAAACATATCTAGGAAAACATAATTCCAAAGCAGCCAGGCAAAAGATTCTCAGGGAACTGAATGTTTACAGTCAGATCAATCTCATTGAGATGTGAAGTTGAAGATTGCAGCCACATAATAGTGTACTGAGACCACCTTAGAAAATCTGAGTCTCTGTGCTCTCATAAAAAGCCCTGCTTTAAAGTTAAGTGATATTACTCACTACGAAAGAATAAGGTATTACTAAACAATAAATCAGGCTTAGATACACAGCAGGTCTCCATCACTCACACAGAGGAGGAAGTATTAAAAAATGTAGGATTTGATGGTAAGTAATCTGCCAAATAGAAACTGCTCAATGGTTGATTAATTACCAAAAGGGATGAGTTCTTTTGTGACAGAGCTTGAAAACAAATTTATAGTACTTGTAAAGCATGCACAGCAGCATAGGTGTCCCTCACATACACCAAATGTTTACTCAGCACTTGGATAATTGTTACTTTCTCTAGATAAGTCATGAGCTATAAACTAGGTTTCTTTAGTATAAAACGGGGTTCTGGAATGAAGAGAAGCAGAAAGACACTTATCATTAGTTGGTTACAGAAGACCTGAATACATATATTTCAAAATATGCTGTGTTAAATGTTAGGATTAACTGTCTCCAATTTAGCAAGAATTAGATAAATATGAGTAAAATAATAATAATAGACCTGAATGAAATATTGAGATGTGACATCCGCCTGTGCAGCTGGTTATGTTCTTCTCAGTAGCTTCCATAGTATACTGGATTTGTTTATTTTTAACTGACAGCAATCTAGTTGCATGTTATAGCAACTGAATTCTCTTATGTACAGGAAACGTAACAGCATAACAGCTCGGTTTTTGTCATTATATCAGCAGAATAGAAAATGATTTTCTTTGGAGTTGGCAAGGTCAATACCACTGTTACCAGTGAAACACAGATTTCAGGCTCTTCTGTGATGGTTTTTGTATCACTCATGATTACCTGGCTTCTAGAGGAAGGCAGGACAGAAATAACTCATTCATCAGAGAAGTGTCAAAGTTGCTCTAAGCAATACATTTTTACAATACCTTTACTTCTATTAAGTAAAAATGTCTCCTTAACCTTCCCAGTTTAGCCAATCTGACTCCAAGTTTACCTGATGTGACATTAGATTCTGCTCACAGTCAAACTGTTATAGGTACTCACTTAAGTGAGTACTCATTTTGATCTTATAAAGATAAAGGAAAGCAGAGCCCAAATGCCCAAGTCTCCTATATGTATACACAGAGACGGGGAACATAAACAATGCCAGCTGTGTTCAGCCTGACAATGTGTTGCTGATTATTTTAGAGCTCTTGGAAGATCTGTTGTTTTCGTGCAGGTAGGATATTTCAAATAAAAATGTCCCTGCTTTGCAGTTGAGTTAGTTATACCTGTTTCGGAAGGGTAATATTTGGAGTACAGTTATCGACTATCAAAGAATACAACAAAGGTGCCAACTACAATGAATGTGGTTTCATGCTCAAATACTCAAAATGCTACTAATGCAATTGTGGATGAGCACTGTCAGAAAATGCCAGAATTCAGATTAAAAAAATCCAGTATTTACTTAGCATTTGCATTATCCAACTGCCTTTGATCATACAACATTTTTTTCTGCACCATGCATGTTCATAAAGACGTGTTCATGTTCTTTTCTTGCCACTGCGTTGTTACGACAGTACTTCAGTACAGCAGTTACAGACAGACTGCAGTGGAAGAGCATTCATAGAGTAAATTGTCATTAGATTTTGATTTTAATTTTTATATGTACTCCTTTCTCAATCCCTTGTGTCAGTGTCAATGCCTGGCAAAATCTCCATGACCCTTTCCATACCAGTTCTGGTTCTTTTAAAGCCTTTGGCAGCCTGCACTTGGTCAGCTCTCTCACACCTTGTACTACAGCACCTGCAATAAGCCTATGGTAACCCAACTTGTTTTACCCATTCAGAAAACTGCATATGTATAACCTAACATTTCACTTGTGCAGTCTTATTATCTTTGCACCTTCTCACAGCATGTTCTTAGGACATAATCTCCAAGTTCAGGGAAAGAAGCATATTTTCGTAGAAACACAGAATCATTTAGGTTGGAAAAGACCCTTAAGATCAACTGTATTTTGTATATTTAGTGTATAATTTCCATGTATTCATACATTGACAGAACCAGTACCTTCCAGAGCCAGGTGGGCACAACTACTCACTGAAACATATGGCTTTGGTAGATTTTATCTTCCAGACTACACCTGCTCCAGTTATTCAATGAAAACATACTTGTGTGCTTACTAACAGAGAAAAAATGGTTCTTTTACTCAAAACGAATAGGGCCATTTTTGCTTAATTAAAACCAATCACTTTCATGTGGGATGGCAGCATGGAAAAATAGCAGATCTCAGTGGTGAAAGTTCCAAAAAGTTATTAGTTCTTTGGAAAAGGCACTAAAAAGGAACAGTTGTTCAATTTTGCCTCTAGGCTATTACTTTTATTCTTATCAATGTCTCACAACTAATAAACTCATTTGAGAAATAGAAAGTGTAAAGATGAGACTGAAAAGAGTATTGTGAACTATTTAAAAGAGTATTTGCTAAGAACTTTAAGATTCTTGGAATAATATACTGCAGAAAGTAAGGCACATTTATTTCAATAAGGTACTTTAATTGCTGTGAGAAAGATTATTTTTTCTTTTGCTCTCAGCCTTAGTGTTTTAACTTTATCATAAAATGCATTTACACAAGTAAAAACAACGTTCCTAATACAACTTTGAGAAAACATTTTAACTTGGACCTGAGTCATTCAGGCTACATAACTGTCAACTACAACTGTTATTCTGGGGATTTGAAATCAACTCCTCAAGATTCACAGGTGACAAGAAATTTTGCTTGATTTGCAAAATGTGCATGCATAGGCAACCAAACTAATGTAGAAAAGCTCCATTCATGTATTGATTATTTTAATGTAGTTGTTCGTGTGTAGTATAAGGTTATGGTGTAAATCTCACCTTGTACAGAATATTTTAGACAGTTGCGTTTTAACATGTGAGACAAAAAGCCTTCCAGGATTCTGCTGCAAAAAACAGCTCTCTCCTTATCACGTGGGAAGCACCAGTAGTATAATTAGTGAGATGAGTATCTGTAGGTACTGATCTTAAAATAGTACTTGAACTTCTAAGAGGAATTTTGTATGCAACAGGATTCATATGATCCTCAAATTCCAAAGTGAATTGATGGGGAAAAGAATGGTTCAGGAATGTCAATGTTTTGGTGTAGTTAGCTGTCTGTCTGTGTGGATTTCTGGGTTTTAAATGAGTACGTAGTTTGTGCACACCAGTTTATGAAGTAGAATGAAAGACTGCTATTAAACTGGCTGAGTGTTTTTATTCACCACTATGGATTATCTTGAGTTCATCTATGGTGAGAAATAAGTATAAGAATAACCTCAGACTGAAGTAATAAACCCCTACTTGTCGTACTCAAAACTTGCATCTGATTTCAATAACTATTTAATATATTGTCATAGATCTTTAAATTGTTTTTGTTGTCAAGAGTTCAACAGACAAATGTGTAGTCAGGTGCCATTTAAAGTAAGGAAAGTAGCTGTCTATCAGAAACATAACCATTTCTGGGCTAGGTCTGCTGTCTATGAGATGACAAATAACATAGTAGATGGAGTGTACTCCAAGTTACAGAGCAAAAAGAGGCCCCTTCCTCAGCTGGCAGAAATGAATTTAGTGATGAGATTGATTTGTACCAGCTGTGGATCTGGCCCACTGTTAGAGTAGAGTGGGAACAAAGAAAACAGCTCAGTAGCAGCTAGGTTTTGATGAAATTAATTTTTAGAATGACATGGGAGCTGAAGGTATGTGTTACAGAATTGTTTTGTAAAACATGGGTGTATTTTACTAATGTTATGAAAATACTGGGTATTGCTTATGCCTTGGTGGTTTTCACTGTTGGCTTTTGAATCTGAGCTTGATTTGGTCTTGAGCAGGTTTTCTGTTAAGTTCTGTAACTCCAGTGATGATGTTTAATTGGTGGATACTTGCAATCCAGTCTTGAGAGGTTACTGCTGAACGGCACTGGGAAACAGATTAAATAATCGGAGAATTAGTAAACCTTAATATGTGCCCCCTTGCAGGGGCAGTGTGAAGAAAACAGTGAGATAGGAACAGGTTGCCCAAGTAGTTTTTTCTGAAGAAATAATAATATGGTGGTCTTTGGCCTTGAGTTGGTAACATAAATTGGAATTGGAATACAAAGCCAAAATAACTTTTTTTTCAGTGTTATCCTTTAGTCCTTTTCTCTGTGTTGTTCAAATTTCTGTGATTAAAGCTATACCTCATTGACTGTTTTGGAGTTCCATCCTCACACCCTTTATTTTTACTGCACTCTGGTATTTGCTGCAGGGTCCTAGGTGTGATGAGACTTACGGTTTAACACAGCACATACCAGATGTCTAGTTCTAATTTTGGCAATCTAGAATCAAAGTTTTTTGTTGATGAGTCCAGAATATTAAAGTGAAAAAACTCATTCCTCTTCCAAAGGTTTCCACACTGGGCTTTAGGAAAGTGGTGTGGAAAGTGGTGTGTAATAGAGTTTGAGTCTTGTTGATCTCATTGAAGTGAGTAAGGTTGCCAGAAAGCAAAGGAACCCTTTTGGTTACAAAGAATTGGAGTGTACTTGATGATTTTAATGTCTGAAAGATAGAAGTATGGCCCTGTCAGCTAAATAAACTACATACAGTTCAGTGAAGAGAAGTTAAAGCTGTATCCTGCCATTAACTGTAAGGTGGGTAAATTGTAATTGTATTTAACTTAATAAGAACTACCTAACATAATGTATTCCTGTTTATTTTAACATGCTGCATAAATGCAATTGCTACTTGTGGTAAAAGTTCTTAAATGATGATGCATGGCATATTAGGTTGCTAATATTCTGAAGCTATGGGAATGCAATCTTTACTGTACTGAGAAAACCCCCATTGTCCTTCCAATAAAAACATTCTTAAAAGAAGCTGGAGGAGATGGTTTTGCAAAACCGTAGTTTCTTCAGGTTTGTTGTTTTCCAGCTAAAGCAGGCACATTGACAGGTAGTTGGTAGGAGTGTGAAGTTTCTACATAAAGATGAATAAGGCTCTCTTTAGCAATTATCTCTCCTAACACTAATTCAAGATTGCCTGCTGGTATTTTGTATGTGTTTTGGTTTTTATTTTTTCTGGTGGTGGTGGTGGTGTTGTTTGTTTGTTTTGTCTTTATTGTCAACAATTGCTCTCTCAAAAAGTATCTCTAAATGGTCATCAAAGTCTTGTGAACCATGAGACTGCCCCTTGTACTCCTGAGGGGTACTTGCCCAGTGACTCAGCCTTCATCCTTAGGAGCATGCTTTTTGCTTGTTATCATACTGAGTCCACTTCAGCCCCAAGTTTGGGATCACAGTTGTTTTGTGGTTCCAGTCCTGGGTTTTTCTTTTGTGCTGTAGTAGTCTTTTTGCATACAGTATGATTTTTTTTTGCAATATGTGCATTTAGCTAAGAGTTTGGATGCTGGAGTTCAAAATTACAGTCCTAAAATCATGTTTCTTACCAGCTTGCAAAGCAACTCACAGTATACCTACAGGACACAGTGCCCGTTAATTCTGACATATCTGTAATGCTGTCAGAACCTTATTCTTGGCTATCTGTATACCACCAATAGCTTTAGTGTATCAACATTCTCTGTTAAGTATTCACACATGCAAAAAGTCTCTATTAAAACTAAATATTTCATCTTCTTCCTCTACGGTTTTCCTCTAAGCTTACCTGTGGGAGCCCGGGTTCCTTGGTTTAGAATAAATAATAAAAAACCCTGTTCATAATACTAGCAAATATCTACCAGTTTGCCTCAAGTGAAGCGGGCAGTGAGGGGTGTTTACATATTCTGCATCATGGTGGTTACTTTAAGGTCACTTTTGAATGCTACTTTGTCTTTTGATTCCATTAGCAATGTAATGAACTCTTGAAGAGCTTTGTTTGGTTGGGGGAGGGAATCTCCTTCCACTGATGCCAATTGTCAGCAGCATTTACCTTGTTTTACATTTGAAAGCATACCTATTGAAAACAGTCTGTGACAAACCTCTATGCAAATAATTCATTTAAAACTGAGGCAGATCTCTTGGCTCTGTCAAACAAACTCTAGGAAGCTGTAAATCAGACATCAAGGCTCAGATCTCTGCTGCACCATGATTACCAAGTTTTTATGTCAGTTTTGTGAAATGTTAAACTAAGAGACCATATCTTCCTGAAGCAGATAGGATCACTGTGCTAATTTAAAGGGGAAACTGAGAGCTGTGAAGATATAGCTATTGTGGTGGTAGATAAGGACAGAGAGAGTTTGAGGACATACCCAGAATTGGCTTGATGAAGGAAATGCAGCCATGAAAGTTGCTAGGTGATTGTGGCTTTTAATGCACTTGAAGAAATAGGCTAGCCTAATCTGAGACGCTACTTGTGCTATGGCTGCTGTGAAAATGTGAGAAATAGTACCTGATATTCTTGGAAATGCTATAAGAAACCCAATTCAGTTCAACTATAACAACGATGGGTTTAATTCTCATTTTACCTATGAGCAGAGTTCACAGCTAAATTCTATCTAAAGTTGCTGCAGAAGCTATTAAAAGAATATAGGCAGCACTTTTTAAGATAAAATGGTCTTCTGCAGCTGCAGCCTTCTTTCACAAGTCTTAATTTTACTTTCTTTAGTACTGAATGCTAAGTGAATTCTTTGGGTATAAAAGTCCCTTTCTGATGAACTGTGATGAAGGGTAAGAGCCTTGGCCCTTAGAGCTCCCCTTGCACTGTCTGATTGACATGAGGAGTGGAAATTAAGATTTAGAATAGGAATGTAGTGCTTTCAGTCATTTAGGCCAAGATTAATATGTGCAAGACATAGGTGATAACTGCTTCAAGTGGCCTGAGCAGGGAGCTGAATGTAAGCTCTTGCATCCTGTGTGTGTGAGTGGTGCTTTCTTGCAGCTGAATTCAGTGGAATTGGAATACGCAATACATACAGGAGTCTTTGAAGATTTAGGTTTTAGCTGTGATAAAGACAAATTACTTGTTTCCTTATGGCTGGATTATAACAATGAGAATGTAATGGTGATCTCAAAATGGCTTCAGGTAGGCTATAGGTCTTCCTCAACACATCCCCATTTTATGCAGTTCATTATTTCTGATGTGGTTAAACTTGACTTTAAGTGAACTACAGTTCTGGCAGACATCAGAGAACTGTGGAAATTGGGCTCCCTGCTCTTTAGTGTTGTTGCAAAAAGTCAAATGCTGGAACATGAGCTCACCACACTAAAAACTTTCAGTTTTTCTTTTGTCTTTTCCAGACCGTTGAGTAATTGCCCATTCTCTTAGGTATAGAGCCTTGTGAATGATTGTCTTGTTACTTGCCTGACAGATTCTAAACCTGCTATAAATTGTCTACTTGTTTTATCAGACAAGTAGGGCTGCATTAGTCAATAGTTCAGCTAATGGAGAAATGTGGAGGAATGTGGGATGTTCACTGGAACATGAACCAAAAACTTGGTCCTGGGACTGGGTTGGATTTGGTTTTGGTTTGTTTGCTCCTAATGTTTTTATGTGGAAGTTGATGCAGCTCAGGTGGCAAAGTCATCCCAGATTTCTCTCTTATTGCTTACTAGATGGGAATCAAAAGAATCAGCATGAAGGAGTTGCCTTTTTGCAGGTTCCACCTTTTACCTTTACTACCCTTTTTATCTTTACTACCCTTTACTGATATCAGACAGGTTATGGAGCAGAGCTGTTAGCTAAGCTTAGGGAAACTGAGTCAATATCCTGTTCTCTGTATGTATGGCCCCATCTGGCAGGTGTTTTCTTGCATGCATGAACCCATCTACTTGGTTTTGATTAGATCATTGAACAGCTGTGGTAGCTCTTAATGAGCAGAGGCTGAATTGATGCATCTGAATTGATGGTCAACTTGCTTTTGTGAGTCTTCAAGTTGCAATACCCACTGACTAAGTGCTTTGTAACCTTCTTTTACATGAATATTATTAAGTTGAGGACTTAAATATTCCACGTTTAACAATGCCTGTAATGTCCTGCTTGTCTACAAAACAATTGCATTCTGCAGAAGGCATTGATTAAACTTCATCATGAAACTATTTCTGTAGGTTTGCTGTTTCCTTGGCTATGTTTTTTACCGAGCATGTCATTATCCCTTCCACAACAGAACCTTCTGGAAAGGAGCAAAAGCTTCAGGGGGGAAGAGGGGAGAGGGAGCTTTTGTAATTTTAAATTTTTCACAGATTGCTCAGGGTAGCAAAACAATGAATGTTTCATTATTACCACAATAGATTAAAACATCTGCAATAAATAATGCTGATGGCTATTTGTGATGGCACGAAATACTGTTTTTGTTCTCTTTTATAAAATTACAGCTCATTAACTGTCATAAAGCAAAGATACCATAAATAAAACAACTAGTAGTGTTTCATTTCCCAGAAATGTGAAAGCCTGCTGGTTGGGAACTTTGAAAATTTGTTTTCACAGCTGGAAGAGTCAAGTATTGGAATATGTTGAGGTCTGTCACTTTTGTGGCCAGAGAAATTATGAGGATTCAAACAATTTTGTTTGTCCTCTTCGCAAAGCTAATATTGCTTTTGTCTTCCTTCTAATGATGAAGTGTTATTTAGGCCATAAGACACCTGTTTTGATCAACATATGTGTGTATATATATATATATACAGCAGTAATTATAGAAGAGTTGTTATTTCAAGAAGATAATTGGAAAACTTGGCCTGACTTCCACTATGCTGCAGATCATGGAGTAGCTGCCCAGGTACCCCGACATCGAGCCCTATAACTCGTATTTATAGTGATATTTCAAGAAAAGGTCTAATCTTAAATGCAAGTTGTTTATAATGATCCAATTGGTCCTTCATCAGAGATCACCTTATCTCACCAGAGATCGGAACAGTTTTATGTGCTGTCAGTTTTTGAGCTGTGAGAATAGATTTGCAGTGGCTCACCTCACAGATGTGCAACAATATAACTTCAGATTTGTTTCTAATTTATTTGCCATAGACAGGTTTCTACAGGAAAAACATCAGTTTCAAAAGTGAAATAATTAGAAACATACCTCGTTTGTCTCAAGTTCTGAATGATGGTTCAAGTTTCCAGCCCCAGATTTTCTCCTGCATGGCTCGGTATTTGTGACAGATGCAGTCATGTGGTAGTTACGGGATAGCTAGGAATTTTCTTCTCTGGCCAGGACATGAGCTGGGTTCGTGCCGGAGCTGTGGACTGCACACATGCTGCGTCTCATTGTGGGACACTTTAGCCACAGCTGTAGACTGCACAATAGGAAATCCTCCTCTGGATTTAACATTTCTCAGCATAAAGGCTGAATTTGTGTTTTGGCTATAGCTGTCTGTATTTTGAAACAAGAGGCTTACAGCATTCTCTGTTCCTGAGGCAATTTATTAAATCAAAAAAACTCATCTGGCAGTCTGAACCAAAGTGCTCAGTTATGGGCACAGTGTAATCCACCACTTTGAGGTCCAGCAGACATCAGGTGACATGCCTTTTTGGGTTGCAGTGTCTTTTGTTATTTTGGGGGTTTTTGGGGGAGTGGTGATAAGGAATGTTGGTTTTCTTTTTTATTAGTGCACAAATGAAGATGCTTCTGCTTCCACAGGCAGTTACATTGGCGAATTTTCTCCCAAAGGAGACTGGAGGCTGGAAACTAGCAAGAACCCAAACAAGTTCTGAGAAAGTATCTTTAGAGCTTCTGTCGTAGTAAGTGCCTCTAGTGCCACATACAGGATACTAACAATTCAGGGGAAGTATCAGTTCTGTGCTGAAGTGCAAATGGTTTCTTGGACACCTGGTTGAAAGAGGATACTTGGCTGTTTGATCTGATGTATCCGTTCACTCATCAATCTTCTTTATGGTATTTATCTGTCTTTTTTGAAACCATGCCAATATACGAAGATTTTCTAAGTTAATTTGGAGTAAAGTCCATCTTACTGCTGAGATGGAATTGGGAAGTTATAGGTAAATAGCCTTCAAAGTGTGAGGAAGCCTACTGGACAGGTGCAGGCTCTCTGCTCTTGCTTCTGCTCATGATGGTGGTAATACCTTGCAGTTTCACTTCAGGATGTGCTGCAAAAATATTGAGCCTATTTTCCATCCTCTAGGGCACTGCTCTGCTTTTTGGAAATGTAGGAAACCTCCTTTTGTACTCTTCTGAACATGAGGAAAAGTTCCAGCTTTGCTGCCATTCAAGGCAGGACTGAGCACTCAGTATCAGTGACAGTAACCTTGGTAGGGTTTTCTTTTGACTTGGATAAATTAGTAGTATGGCATATCCTTTCAATGCCAGTTTTTTAAAAATACATTTCTGGATGAGGACCCTATGACAGATTTCAAGAGAAAAAAAGATTACAATATGCTTTGAAGTAAGTGATTTGAGTAGAAATTTCACCTTTAAATCATGGAGAAAAAAGGCTGGAAAAACAGATGGGGGTCTACATTTTCAGTAGCATACAGCTATGTTTCAGAAAAAAAACAGTCTATTACATGAAAAGGAACGATGCGTGTGGGGATCATAAAGGAGGATGTCATTTGTTTTGGGTTCATTAGTTTTTCTTCCTCTTTTGTGATCATTAACTTGCAATTTTTAAGAATTAGGCACCAATTCTGGTTGGACTGACCACATCCATTAGCCCCACTTTTACTGCCTCTTTGTGCATGTTTATGATGCACACACAAAAAAATCTGAGTGTTGAAAATATGAGCTGCTCTGAGTGAACGTGCATGCGTCAATGCTGTGCAACACAGCTTTAGGCAGTAGCCAGAGCCCTGGAAGCAGCTTAGTCCCACTGCAACTGGTCTGAACAGGGACTTCACAGCTGCTTCTAGGTCTCCAGCTATTTGTTCAGAACTAGCTAAGATATTTTTGCACATAGAAGAATAAGTTATAGTGCAGTGCAGATGTTCTTTGCTGTATTAAAGTTGGTAAGACTTTAACAATGAAGTAGATTTTAGTGGTATAAAGCTTTTTGGATAAAAAGAGAGCATCTCTGTCACTTCAGCAGTACCAGAGGCTTATTAAGAACCCCTGATATCACAGATAGAAACTGGACACAGATTCACATCCATACTTCAGCATAGGAACAGTGGTCACTACAGATGCTCAACACGACTGATGAGCTATTGCATGAACCTATTCACTGACTTGTGAACATAAAGAGTCCTTTGCCTTTTATTCCAAAAAGGCTGTGAAATATGGAAGGAAATTATCTCCAAACAATTTATCCTTAAAGGGCATGTCACTGCAGTGTAGAACACATGGATCTAAGGAGAATTTGTGTGCATCTGTGCTGATGTGATACACAATCCCAGTGGATCATAACTTAATTTACACCCTGAAATGTGCTAGACAATCTGCCTGAATCTGGGATATCCTGGCACTGAGCCCTCTACCAGTACCTTGTCTCAACTGTTCTGGAGTTATTTTATCTTCTCCTATCATAACAGATAGAGAGGGAGTAATCTCTAAAGGAACACTTGTTCCTACTGAGCAGTCTAAATGACATCTGCAAGCATGACATGCAGACACAGCAGTTCCTATTCGCTGCAGAATCTGAGTGCTCACAACTAATTGCAGCTGAGGTTGACTGAGGACATTCAAAATGGAAGAAGTATTTTGCCTCTTAAGGCTATTGGATTGTTCTGGGTTCTTTTCCAGGGATGATGTATGAATAAACGTTGCTTGTGTGACACTTAGAAGAAACCTACAGAGAAATTATATGGCACACGAGAATGTGTGTGTGTACACATGTTTTTACATACATATATATACACACATGTAATATAGTTAAAATACAGCATAACAGAGATAACATGCCTAAAGACACAGGGCTGAGAAGGTAGCATTACTCAGCTACGAATGGCCATTCCTGAGGTTCCAGCTTGCACCTTAATAATCCTGCGGATGGACTTAGAGCTGAGGCTGAAGGAACAACTGTGTGTTACAGACTGTGGGCTTCTTGAGTGGGAAAATATTAAATCTAGTTATGATCCCATGTCTAGAATGATTTGCAAATTGGCTATTCATGATGTGCACAACATACTACTGATGGTAATGTTTCTTATTACTGTTTACCAAAAAATGCAGACTAATGAACAAAAGCAGCCTGAAATGCCAGGAATAAAGAATTTTCTCAGTGACCTACAGATGGCAGACCAATATAACAGATGAGCAGTATGCTTGAAGTGTGTTTCTTCGAATATTTAAAACATAGTATGCACTATTTATGAAGGTTTTAATGGAGAAAGAAGTTTTAACTGGGTCATTATAAAATGTAAGCACTTGTGCAGTTTCTTGCTCTACTTCAGTATATGGCCAAGATTTTTCACTTTGTACTATAAATTGTATTCAAAACTCAGTCCAAAATCTCTGAGCTGGAAAAGTTTTAAGTATTTTTGGACTTAACTAAATATGTTAATTATTAAGCCCAAATTTTCAAAGATGGGCATGTACAGGAGCACACATAGATTTGTTTGTATGTAGTTTATGCCTTCAAAGTACTCCGTTTTATTAATTAGAATATTGTACTTCTTTCCACTGACATCTTACTTATGTTTTGTGTAAATCTAAGTGATTTTTCTATAGAAAACACCAATACATAAAACTTACAGTTGACTTTTTTGATCATTTAATACAAAGCAAAAATCCTTTAAGAAGCATTTAGTCTGAAGGAAGGAAGGATCATAGATACAATAAAGCTTTTGTTTTCTTTTCCTCTTGGGCACTAAACTTTAGTGGATGATTTGATACTTTTCTGCATCTTTAGCTCATAAAATGTTCTAATTCCACAAACACACAAAGAAAAAAGCAAGACTTTTGCTTCACTTGGACATAAAGAAATTATTGGTGGGGGTGGGGTACGAAAGGGTGGATTTTAACAACCTTATTGTTTGGTGAATATCTAACAGCAAAGACATCTTTAACCTCATGCTCTTTCAAGTGTTTATATTTATTATGTAACATCATTAAAAAGGGTCTGGAAGAGAAAAGCTGTGGCAGGTTATACCCTTTAATATTGTTTTTTAAATGGCTAGATGGCTAGAAGGACAAACTCGCTGTAGCTCAGTGTTTTAGTGAGGCGTTTTTTTATAACTGTAGATTGAAATAGGCATATTTAAAATATTGCAAAGGATGGAAGTGATTACAACCTGCCGTGTAAGGCACTACTCAGGAAATTGAAGAACAGGGACCTAAAAGTAGTCCCCGAACAATGGGCTTAACAGACATTCTTACAAAATGCTTTGACGACTTTTCTTATTTTTTAACTAAAAAATGCTCAGTTTCAACCAAGTGACTGGAAAATATTTTACTATATTCTTGAGCTGTTTTCTATTGTGGAAATCAAACAAACTTTCATGATGGATTATTCTTCAGGCAAGGAGAACAAATGGTTTTTGAGGCTGCACGCAGGTCTGTGGTTTGTGCTCTGCTGTACTGGGGCAGCTAAGCCTTTCCTGTCTCCTAATCCAACAGTGTTATTCAGGATTTTTAAAACCTAGAGAAGCCAAGAACCTCCTAAACCTAACTCTTTGGGCAATATATATTGAATGCAGAAAGAGGCAGGAGAATTGTGTATGGTCATTCTGAGCTGCTTTTGTGGTGAGAAACATGACAGAGAGAAGTAAGTCTGCTCTGGCTGGTCTGCATTATGTCACACATATGTTGGAGAAGGAAAAGAATAAATTTCCTAGTACATTAACTTCAAATGTGACAGGGAAGTGTCTGGTTGCATAGTATCTGCTACAGTGATGAAATATGGAAAAGGTTGCAAAGGTGGCCCCTTGACTTTGCTATCTGTGAATGAAAGAGCTTTGATACCTGTCATAAGGTTATTTGAGGAAAACTGTCTTGAAGGTCTGCCTGTATCAGAAGTTAAATAAGAATAATGATGCACCCTGATATTAGGGATGGAGCATCAACCTGGCACGTGCCTGGTTGGTGGTTAGGTTGCTTTTTACACACACACACTTTTTTTTTTTAACTGGAAATTATATGCAAGCAGAGCAAAAGCGGTGTTGGGGTGGGGAGATAATCTTCTTTGGAAATGGCTTCTGTCATGACACTAAGATTTGCTGTCCCCTGAGGTTTCTCAAACTCTAAGAAGCAAATGAGACTAAGTAATTAAATGCAAAACCTAATGAAGTAAGTTCTTCAAGTCTTTGCTGGCTCATGGGAAGGGACTTCAGAATCAATGCTAAGGTGATGAATGGGCATCATACAAAATGAACAGCATACTGAAAAATTCTGATTTAATGAGTCTACAGTCTGTGACTTCCAGCCTCAGAACTGAGCATTCAGGTGACCAAAATGTGACTTGTATTTTCTCAGGCTGTTACTCGTCTTTTCAGAAGCGACAGGGGTTCTTACCCATTTTCTTTCATTTTCAGATTGCAGAAACACTTTCTCTCCTTTATGCCAGCATATAGTATGCTTGCAGGAGCAACTGTATAGACTGAGTTACTTTGAAAGGTTATACTTACAATGTGCTTTCCATATAATATGACCTAGCAGTTACGAAACAGGAGGTTAGTGAAGATTATAGGAACAGCTGTCTGCTTTATGCCACTCCCACACATTCCCTGAGCCAAACTTTGAAGACCTGAAAAAGCAAGTCATATTACAGCCAAAATCTTTTCTTTTTAAGGATCCATGTCTACATAAAAAACTCAGATTCAGCAGCTGTGAATCATACTTCTTTATAGCTTACTCTGACTAGATTACAATGATTCCAACATCCCTAGTTTGCAGTCAAAAATATGTGCTGTGCTTCTTCCGAACTACTCATGGGAGGCATTTCCCCAAGCATCTATGCAGGGAGAAAGAAAAATTGAACCAAGATCAGTACTATTATTTAATTCCAAAACATTCATTTACTTAAAGAACAATGAAAGTGTAAAACAATTCCTTTTTCTTCCTTGTATGTCTTTGATTTACTTATCTTTTTAATATATAGTAGCAAGTATAAGTTCTGAGCCTGCAGTTTACTATGTGCATATGGACAGCTGCACCTGCACAGAGCTTCATTGACTTCACTGAGGCACCATGTAGGCACAGCAATCTGCCTACCCATAAGCTGTAAATCTCAGGATAACTTGTTTATTTAGTGTTCTTGAAGAAGTAAGGCATTGAAAGTGCCTGTGGGGTGCCAGCAGGTGCCATATGAATTTTCCCATACAATCTTGCCAATGCACAGCATTCCTGACCTGTAACTACTCTCCGTGTGCATACAGTGTTCAAGCTGATGACCATCCAGGACTGTGCTCCTTTCAGCGAGGTAAAGGCAAAAGAAGCCCTGCTATGCTAACTCTGGTTTGTAATTGGTATTATACTGCTAAAAGGCAAATGAATGAAATGCAGCTTCTGAACTTCATTCTGTTTAAATCAAATGTGTTGGGTTTTTTTGGTGGTTTTTTTTTTTGGTTGGTATTTTCTAAGTTGATTTTGCTGTTGTTGTTCTTATTCCAGTACAGTTTTTGTCTGGATGTGAGGTTCTGGGGACTTCTTTATAGCAAGTAAAGATACTGAGCCATGAGGGGAAAGCAACACTGCCAGTGCACCTTGTAAGAAAACACAAGAAACTGCATCCACCTGTTCTAGCTTGGCTATGCAAACTCACTCATGTTTTATCCATCTTACTTAAGAGTCTCAAATCTGGCTTGCTTGGGTACCACGTCAAAAGAGACTGTACCCAAACAGCAGCTGCTTCTGGCCCTGGGCCAGGCCTCACAGATGCAGAAGAAGAGTCATGCCTTCTGCCACACCTCTCTCCTCTCAAGTATCAAACTTGCAACAAAATGTTTGTGATATTCTTTATTGCAAGCAGCTTCCCTTCATTCAGCCTTCAGCTATTGTAGTTGTCTTGACTGATGCAATTATTTCTACTTCACAATAATTCATTCTTTTCATGTAGAGGAATTAAAACAATGATGTGCAATGTAATGGAGCCAAATTCATTTTTGGAAACTGTTTAATGTAGCAGAGTTTCCCTGTGTTTTCAGATTTGTTTGGGTTTGTCTCATATTTGTTTTGTTATTTAATCAGGACTAAGAACTGCTCTCTGTTAATAATCAGGGGTATCAAAGAAGGCTGTATCAAGTTTCTGTGTTTTGAGAAGACTCCAAATAATTATCAGAAGGCTGGTAATTAAATCATAGTCTTTTGTGTCTCTTTCAACTGAAATTTCAGAAGGACAATCTGTTTATCTGATGATGTGAAGTAGATAAAAGTATCAGTAGCATATATTAAATAGACTTTTCGTATGTAGTGACGTACTTCTTGTCATGAAAGAGTTAACGTCTGCGGAGAAACCTGTGTTGGGTTCTTCAGTCGAGCAGCCCAACACTGACCGAAAAGTTTTCAAACATTAACAGATCAAGTTGTATTAGAACATAAACCAGACCATTTAACTCTTTATATAACGCAAAACTCAAATGTTCTAGGTAAGACACAATAAAACCACAAAGGGTTTAAACATGACTCTCCCTTCTCGCTGTGTCCATGCTGCGTGTGTCTTGGTCTTTGCCCTGCAGCAAGTCAGCCATGCCCTGCATGTGCTCCAGCGTGGCACACAGATGGGCACACTTCTGGTCTCTTCTTTCAGCAGTTGTTCAGCTGCTTTGTGCAGCAGCCAGCTGCAAGCTGTGTTCTGTATTCTTGTCTTCAATAGTCTCCTTCTGTTACAACTTTTAGACACTAAATTCTCTGCAGTCTCCTCACAGAGTAATTAAGAGAAGCTCTGACATGTCTTTGGTACTGCAATTTCGAAGAACAGGATGTGCATGACTATAGTTGAGCAACTCCTTTGATGCTTCCCAATTATCCTGTAATATGCCTGTGATTTAATTTCCATTAAATGTTACTAGCAGATTAATCTTTCTTAAAATGGTGAAGAGGCAAACAAATTACTGCCTTATTATCAAGTAATTTTAGCACACGTTGAGCAGAACCTAAAGCTGGTTGATCTTGTTCTAAATCAAGGATACAACCTGGTAGGCAGGTTTATGAGGAAGGGGCTGAGAACTTAAATATTTATCTTTTCTGTGATCATGCATTGATCCTTGTCTGAATAAATAATCATCCTGGTATCTGATAAGGGAATAGAAGGTCACACATTGCGAAGGATTACTGTGGCATATGCAGCAAGCGTCTCTTTTTTTAAACAGGTTTTTTTGGAGACACCTGTTTGATTTTTAGTTTTTCTCCAAAGCTGTTTTGGATAAGCTCAGTTGCCCAACTGGGATGGCTGCAGAGCTTTACCGTGTGATCCTGAACGTCTAAATCATTCTTGAATACCCGGGATATCTTTTTTTCCCCATTTATTTGTGTGCAGTGGTGTGTTTGGATGGGTTTTATTGTTGGTATTGGTTTTGTTTTAATCAGCATACTGAATTTTGTTAGAACAGTGGAATCTAGGAGAACATAATGACAAACTGTCTTGCTATGTATTTTCTAAAGTGGAAAGGTGAACTCCAGTAAAACCAACGGTGACATCTTGAAGCAGCATTCCTGCTATTTAACAACTGCCATAAAAGAATATTTTTCATAGGCATCTGTACAACAAACTGTGATAATATATAGTAATTTTCTTGCTTTTATTTGCCTTTTGCTGGTTTCCATTGCTAGTTGTTTTATATAAGTCTCAGTAATTCAATTCTACTTGAACTTTGTGTGGTATTTTAAGATAAATGTAATGGTTATGATCTTTGCCTAAGTAAAATTCCTTCCCATTTTTTTAACCATACTGTAAACATCAGTTAATGCTTCTTGAGTTCTTTCATTACTTGTTTCAGACAAATAGGGCTGATACAATATAGCATATGTTCAGATAGTATTTGCTTGGGCATGTCTCTTTTCTCAGGAAAGAGCTGAAAACAGCTGCAAATACATAAGAGTATCTTTCCTTTTCTGCTCTGTAGTTGCCCAGACTAGCAATAGATCTTTGCCTGTCTTTGAAGGCAGAACGCAGTTACCTTAGTGTACACATTTTTTTGTGACTTTAAGTCACCTTAGAGTATCCTGAGCTTTCAGCTGCTTCTCTGGATTGTCATTGTGTGCCAGCTATATGTGGAATACCCTAGGGTGAATGAAATATCAAGCTGGAGACTAGAAGGAATATTATAAGCCATACAAATGTCACCAAGCACCTGGATTTAGGCAACTGCATGCAATAAAACTAGGCAAATCTTTGCATTATAGCCAAACAGTATTATGAGATCTGTAATATTCAGTTTTTTCCTTGTTATTCTTTCCAAGGGTAATGTGCTTATCAAAGGGATGTTACTAGAGTGATAACCATAATATCAAAAGTTACATTTCCTTTGTTTAAATCAGTGCTCTGACAAAGAATAGCAACTGTTATCTGAAAATCTGCTGAACTTTATGCCAAAAGAAACCAACGCCTCTTTTATCATAGGGCCAAATCACATCCAGCGGTTTCAGACTTTGATACTTAAACCACTGAAGTCTTGTTCACAGTCACTTTGTTGCACTTCAGTTAATAATATTGATACTCTAATTACCAGATGCAGATATTCTATATACGCACATTAGAAAAGATGATAAAATGCAGTCTGTGCTGCCATCATCCCTCACAACAATAACTCCAACAGCAAAGACAGCTAGACTGGGATTTGGGAACCTGTCTTGGAGAACTCATCAGTCCGCAGTGGTTGGTGATGTACAAAATGAAAAAAGGATTTGGAGGAATGGCTCTAATGGTCTTCCATGTGATGCCTGCAGTGGGGATTTTGGTATGGCAAGACAGTAAATCATGTCATGTGTGATTGTGTGTTCCGTAGCTGCGTTTCTCTTCAAATATTGTGTAGTAAGGGAAATATTAATTATGTATCATGAAATAAGCTTCAGTGTGCTTGAATTCCTTGTTCCTAGCACAAAAAGTGATTTGCAAAAACACCATAGTATATATTGCATGCTGCTGCAATTTTACACGCAAACTTTGGTAACTACTAAGAGACCTGAGTCCTGACTTCTCCTCATACGTCATGCTTTAATCACTAACTCCAGGCTTGCTTTTGTTTCTGGAGTAAAGTTAAGAGTTTGGTATGTTCTTTATGACCTGCAGTGGTGTAGGTCCCACAGCTCACAACAGGAGGCTGCACTGCTCAATGGTTCAGGAGGTCATTCCACTTAAGGAAGTAAGTGCTCTTGCTTAATGGGCAGTAAGGTCAGGATTCATCTTTTTCAAAGCAGCTGGAGAGAAGCACTCTGGGAGACAATTAGGGCTGTTTCTGTCCTCTGATTATGGAGTGAACCTAGGAGCACCATCTTCATAAGCTTTTGCAAGGAAGCCTGATTCATGTCCCCAAAAAAAACAAACACCTTTTCAGCTTGAATCTCATGTGAATTAAGCTTTTTTTCACACTTTTGATCTCAAAACATGTACAATGCGTGAAACACAGGTTTCTTTTCCTGTACCTTGTCAGAATTCATCAGGGCTTTTTCGTTTTAACTGATTGTTTCCTGCACCTATGGTTGAGAAGTCTTTGGTATAAGCCTTTAGATTTAGTGATATTTACTGAGCAACTCCATGCCTAGTGTCTGGCTTTCTGCTTTATAGACAATGTTTTTTGTGCCCACTATGAGAATTCACTTTTCTTCTCTCTGGAAGGTAAAGGGACTCTAACAACTGCAGAAAGCAATGGGTTCTGCAACGTATTTTATTAATGATTGTTAACTACAACTGAGTCCAGATGAGGGAAGAGCTTAAAATTAAGAACTAAGACTACTTTTGTGCTTTCTATTAGAAACATACTCATGATATTTTAAGTAATTTGGCTCCATCTACTAATTTTAAAACAACTTATTCCTGTACATGTACATCTGCCACATCAATTAGCTGTTCTTTGGTATAATCAATTAGCCCTTAGAGGGGGAAGTTTTTCAATTTGAAGTTATTTGCAAGGAATACCTATGTAATAGTTGATTCTGTGAGGCTGTACACAAAGGGAAAGTTTTGTATTATTTCTGTCACATATTATTATGTTTGTTAATTGTTTTTTTTTTATAGAAAACTCTTAAAATAACTAAGCAGAAAGTTAAAGCAGTGCTGGATTGTAGTTACTGAAGCCAAGTTTTCAAGCATAAAAAGTAGGCTTATAGCCAAGAAGAGACAACTTATGACAGCTTCTTGTATTCCTCTTTGAAGATGCCAAGGTATGAGTTCACTAAAATGTCTTGCTTTGCAGGGAGGGATCAGGAAAACTTTTTAGCTACAGGCTGATGACAACTGACATGGAGTGTGTCTGTAGAAAATAGTCTGTAACTTGGCTTAAGAAAGTACAGGTAGCACAGAGGCCAGCTCATGGCTTGCTGTAAAGATCTGTTACAGTTTAGGCAGTATGCAAAAAAAACCTGATTTCATTTAGCCTATGTGTGTGCAGGTTATCAGAAAAGAAATCATACTGTCTTGTGAGTAAATGCTCTCACTGTCACTACAAAAAAAGCATTCCCCTCCTCAGTTTTTGAGGAGGGGAATGCTTTTTGGGGCTATGACTGGGGTCAAAGCCTGAAAGAGAACCTTGGAGCATTTAAAGAATGAGTCCCCATTAAGAAAGAAAATAGGACACTGTTTTAGGTATCTGGCTGTTCTGAGCATATTAATGGTTAACAAGTTAACCATAGTTGATGTTTTTCAGTAAGAAAGATATGCAAGATGCAGCTCTCTATGTACTTAAGCAATTAGCTATTACTTCACTGGAGATCATGGGCTTTCAACTTCCTGCAGTAGCAGAGGAACCTCAAAGTTTAGGTGTCCTGTACAACCAGAAACTGAGAGCTCTCCCTTTTACAGAGCCATTACTCAAAGCATTTGTTTCCCTTTCTGTAGATCCTAGTATGCATTTGCCTGTGGTGTTTCTAATGTGGAAAAGTAGCAATATAAGTGATCATAGTAAGCCCTTTCTTGTGCTTGTTCTGTGCTACCTTTCACATTCTCCCCAAATTTTGTGGGTGCCAGGAATTAAGGGACTAGAGGCTGAATATTCCCCCTGCTTGAAAAATGTAGATATACTCTGTTCTTATCTCTGCTGGTCTTCTGCTAGTCATCCTCATCTGTCAGTGATGATGGACATTTTAAACTTCAGAAAATGAAAGTGTTTAGAAACATTGGAGTTGGTTTTATTTTTCTATATGGGAAACTAAAACCTGAAAATGCATATAAAATGAAAATATATATAAATACATATATATGTTTGTAGGAAAGTTTTGCTCCAGGAAAACGGTTGTATATGTGTGTGTGTACTAAAGGAAATGGACAAAAAAAATCTTGTAAAATTACAAGTGATTACTTGATTCTTATCAGATATAACTTTTGAAAGCAAAACCATATTTTGACTGAAAAAAAAATGTTCATTGCAAAACTTTCCTTCTGAATTTTTCTGAGCAGAGTAATTAAAAAAAGAAAGCACTAAATTTTATCTTAATAAATTAAGTAAATAAATGAACCCTTCCAAACTAAACCATCGTTAGAGATACTACATCCAAAACTATGCATTTGGAAAGAATGTAAATACTGCTATATGACCAAACAGGTTAAAAGAATAAATTCCTTTTTCTTTTTTTTTTTCTTCTTTTATGACTAAAACAGTCAGAAGACGTACTAAGGAAATATAACTTTTAAATAACTTCACTCTTGGGGCTTAAAGACATCCCTAAATAATTGTGCACTGTTGTTTAGGTTATATCACTGACATTGGAAATACTACCTATAATGCACATCTGTGGTTTGGTTTTCCCATGAAACAGATGTAAGGTACTTGTGAGAACAATCAAATGAAGTTATTTCATTCCTTACAGTTTTCTTTTAAGATGACTTAATAGTTGAAGACAACATAATTATTACTTACATATTTAGTTTATATTAAATCAGCCTCAGTATGGGGTCAGAACATTAGGAAAAGGAAATTTTTGGAGGTTTGGATATTAATATTAATTTGTGTTGGTTTTTTTTTTGAAGTACGTCAGCAGGTAGAGGTGGAATCTGTTGAATTCAATAGCAGAAGAAAAGTGGTGAATAGAACAAAATTTTCCTTCTTAATTCGTATATTAGTTGGGATGTAATCTCTGAATAAAAATTACTACTGATCATAAAGTAATCCCATGTATACAAGCAGGTGCAAGACTTCTGATGTCTGTTTCTAATTAAAGCATAGGCATGCTATGTAACTCCTTCAAAGTTTAGTAGTGATTGAGGGTTGTTTCTGGAGGGAAAATTTACTCATATAAAGTATTTTCAATCTTTTAGAAATTAATGGCCAAATGTTTGTCCCAGTGCTAGCAAGGCGGAATTTAGACTGAATGAAATGATACTTGTTTTACAAAGCAGAACTTTGAAGGAAGCACCAGGAAGTCAGTAAGGTTAAGAATCCCAAATGCCAATTAAAAGACTTTGAAACATTATTTATGGATGCTTTAACTATATCATATGTTCCGTATGCTAGCAGTGATTTCTCCAGGCTCCTATCCACAGGCAAAAAATGCTGAAACTCTCAGTTTCTGTATACCTCAAACTTTCACAGTTGTCCAGGAATCAAGAGATTCAGGATTCCAAAATTTTGTGACTAACATCTGAATAACTGACAGTGGAGTTGACATCCTCTATTGAAAAGAAACTTCACTAGAAACACCTTTAGGAAAAGCTGCTTTCAATAAAGTATTTTAAATAAAGATTCGTCCTAACAAATAATGATATCTACGAAGTCTGAAACTCAAATGAAGCCGTATGGCTGTTGTAAGGCATGTTAAATTCCGAAAGCTAAGCCTAGGATCCAGTATAACCTATTTTTTGTTTATGCCGAGAAAGAATTGTTGAAGAGTTATAGTTCTAACAGCATGTATGGTGATCAGATTTGCAACAGGAATAAATTCATTAATGTATTCCTGATGTATGGTGGCATTTCCCTTCACTGTGTGTCAAAGAGGTAAATAATTTCCTACCCCATCAGTTCTGGAATGAAAGACAAATATGCATCTGGGACATTTTGCCCAAATGGAGCTCAGCCTGCACCAAGGTACTGGCCAGAGCATATCTGCATTGCCCAAGATCTGCCGTGGGGCCAGAAGGCACAGATATCCAGGTAGCTCTACCTATGAGAAGGCCAGGTAGTTGTTGTCAATATAGTTTACTTTTTCATTGGGAGGACTAAGTCAGGTTTTCATGGTGCTTTAGTTTGGGTGTGGGGGGGGAAACTGGCTGCAACCTGAGAAGCATCTGTATCAGCAGAAGCTGAATGTCTTTGAGGATGGCCAGAAAAAGGTCAAATGGAAAGGCAGAAACAAAACTTTGTGAAAAAAGGTTATGCACTGTAATGCAAAATCCAAGCATCTCTCTCAGCTTTAGCTTTTTTCATGCTCACTCGCTCACCAAGCTTTTCTTAGTTGACTTGTCTTGATACTTGGTCTCAACTTGCATGCCAGACTTACAGCCTGCTTCTGAAATGCCTTCAAACACCAGTGTTTCTCTCCAGGTGCCAGGTAGCCAAGATCCGTCACCTTCCTGAGACCCAAACCCCAGGCCCCTCTGTCTCCCTCTCTCCTTCCGTTCGTTCCTTCTCCTTTTCAAACCAGTTCTAGCCATATAGCCTGGATTGATGTTAGTCCTCTCTGACAAGGATTTGATTGCTATTTTTAGTAATAAAACCTTCAATTTCATTTTACTTTGGTGAAACAATTGCCTTGTTCAGTGTTGATATTTCTTCTCCCCTCATGTTCCCCAAGAGGAACTTATTCAAGAGCATAAGTGAGTTTTCTCAATGCCCCTTCATTTCTTCAAAGAAATGACTTAATCTGTGCCAGAGGGTGCCAAATTCATGTAGAGTGTTTGCAATTGTAGTCCCAGCAGTTAATCTGAGGACAAATAAAAGATATATTATCACTTTTTTTTTATTTATTGAAATAAAATAAAGCAAACCCCAGCTTTCCCATGTGCAATGTTTTTAATTTTGAAATGTCAGCCAGTGTTATACCTGTGCAACCAATTTTTGGCCAAAATACATCTGTCAACTTAAAATATTTTTTTAACTGTATATGTGTCTTAATACATGAGTACTTTTTATTGGTATTATTGCACCTAATGTATAAATAAATAATCATTACTCTTAAACAATAGGAAAATGCACACTAAAATTATAGCAGGTGTGTAATGTTGTTTAGAAACTGATCTTCTGAAATAGTAAACACTAATTGAAATATAACTATAAAACCTGATTTATGTAGTTTGAATAGGAATAATTTTGGAATTACTGCCTATTTCTATTGCAAGCTGTTGCTGGGGTACACAAGTAGAAAGATTGAGCAAAGGTAAATTACCTTAATCAGGAGATTAACAGAAAGGTAAAGGTGTCGACATGTAAAAGTGAGATTTTAGATATCTACTTTTCCTATGATTATCAAGAAGTCAGGAGGACCCAAAGTAAAAAATCTTGCTTTCAACAGCTCTTTGTATTCGTGTAGCTGAGTGTTGCGTCCTTGTTTTCCTCATCTTGAGGGTGCCACGAGTGAGAGAAATGTATCAGTACTCTGTATTCAGGGCAGATTGACCTTCTTGTGCTAAAGGGCATTTATCACATTTAACTCTGCTGTTGAGACACTTCTGACGTGATTTTGTTTTGGTTTTTTTGGGGGGTTTTTTTTCAGAAATCAGTTAAGTACATTAAAGATCAAGCATCTGTACTTAAGTGTACCCATCTAAATGTACAAGCAATAACATGTTGCTTGCACATTAATGACATATCATTGATACATGAAAGGTCAGGAGGGAGGCTTGTGTCAGATTGAGTGCAGGCCTGCTGGTGCATGTTTAAGGGTGAAAATACCAGACTGTAATTGGAGCAAAGTGGGAGCTTGTGTATACTGAGGTATTATTGCCCAGCTAACAAACAATAATTCATTAAGCCATGGTAGCTCTTTTCTGCGATCACTTGTTTATATTGAAGTACAGTAGTTACTTTTCACACACGTAACTAAAATTCTTATTCAGGTTCTTACATATACTTCAGCTAGCACAGCACCTATTTTCCTCTTTTTTTCCCCCCCTTTTTTCTCTCTCCAAGCCTTGACAAATGCTTTCTTTCTCTGTTCAGGGCTAGCATGTTGAATGTAGTGAAGATTCGGATGCCCAGGAAAAATAGAAGCAGCAATAAAAAAGAAAGGTTGAAGTGATAACTTTGAAAATCCTATTGTAGCTAAATATGAGGGCGTATAGGCAGTCTAGTAGGCCTACCATATAAGTAGACCTCACCATATTTCAGTGTTATCCCTCTGTAGTCAATGACTGATAGAAATACTTTTTTAGCACACTGTGGTTTGTGTTTGTTTTCTTTGTGATTCTCCCCCTCCCTCCCTTCCCCACTTTTGCCTTCAGACTATGGCTGAAAAAGTCACTTAAATATGTTCCAACAGTAGCATCAAAATAAACTGTCTTTAGGTCTGTAAAGAAGGAAGCTGCTCTCAAGGCCAAAGTGACATTATTTCTGTTTTTCCTACTCAAGTTATCTTGTCTGTGCTGCCAGCTTAACTCTGTATATAATGCTTTGCTATATCTTTTTTGGAAATGTATTGTGTATGTGAAAACTCAGTTTGCACAAGTGGTATCTAATTCTGAAGAATCATTAATTTGATATTGTTTCCTGGTGGCACAGCCATAGTGGCATAGAAGTTGATCACATATATGCAGCAGTCAGAGAGAGAAACTGTAAGCAACGGAACATATTCTCATTTTGCTGTCTTGATCCTTTATATTGATGGATTGTGTCGTTCAGGTGATGCAGGCTACAAGTATTCCAACTTGCTAATGTTCTGCAGAGCTGGTGAGGTGCATGGAAGTCAAAGGGTTATGCAAAAGTGCTCCATATTAGAACTTCACTAACGTTTGTCACCTCTTTTCAGCTTGGTACTGTACTGAGATTCATCTTAATGCATTAGACTACAGTAAATACGCTATAGATCTCTCGTTTCCAATATAACACAAATATATAGAAGAAAACTTGCTAACTCGTTGCACATAATATGTGGATGCTGTTTACCCAAGCATTTTTATACAGGAGCCCATAATTAAAACAAGTAAAATGGAGACATTCTCACCACGAGAGAGAGATTCATCCCAACAGCCTGTTTCTGCAAATGCTATTAAATGGAATGAAACATCCAGATGTTGTCTCATGAGTTTAGCTCATATGCAAAACATTCTGTTGGTAATATGATTCCATGAGAAACCATAAACCAAGAGTAAAATAAAACTTATCAAGAGATGGTAAAAACTTCTAATTTTTAATTGCTGTGATAGGTGCTTTCCCTCCTATCGTCAATTCAAAATTATTTCCTTTTGCATTTCAAGTCAGAATATATTCTTGCTGTAGAAACCAAAGTAGTACAGTGGCATTATTTCCAGTCAGAAGGATTGGGTGATCTTGAATAATGTGAAGTTGACTTGGGAGTCAGTTTAACAGGTCTTCCAGTTTGACATACAGTTGTATGACACTTTGTGGTTTGGACAGCACATTTTAAGATATTTAAAATATTTCATGCAAAGCATACTTTAGATAGTGTAAGATCTCAGAGGATAATGCATTACAATTGTAAAACCACAGTTTGATCAATGATCACCTGTGTTTTGTAACTAGCAGAGTCTCCATCTTTGATTCTGTGGAAAGAGTTGATGGCTTAGTAGCAGGAGGCTTGGCATGGAAGGGATCACTACCCATTCTTCCCGAAGTCCTTCATGATTTAGATTTGGAATGCACTCAGTCCATGAGGCATATGCAAATATCTGAGAAATATAAAGAAAATATGACAATGTTGATATCTGAAAGGAGCAAATGGAGAAAATGAAAGTTTAAACCAGAAGCTCAAAAAAAAAAAAAAGGAAGTCAAGCATAAAAACATGTTATATTTTCAGGACTTATATTACAGCAGACTTTTATTCCTGGCTTGAAGTGGCATAGCGTACATTTTCATCCTTGGCAGTTACATTTAAAAAAAGAAATAACCTGCAATAACAACAATGTAAGGATGATACCACTGTGATAAACATTTGAGTTAACTGAGCAGCGTGGGGTACTTGTACCCTATATCAATTTTTGATGGTGATGCATAAAAGTGCTTTATTAAACTATCCTGCATTACATATGCTGCATTAGAGAGAAACTACAATACATATATAACAAAAATTGGTTTAGGCTCACAGTACTGAGCAAACAGGCTAATTTTTCATGTGTACTGTGCTGTATTAGGCCTTTTGCAAGAAAGTTTTGAAGTAATACTTTTTTTTTCCTTTAAAAAAAACCAAAATCAGATGCTTCCTACTTATGATTTGTGCGTCATGTAAAAGAAAACCAGAGTAAGAATGACATGCGCTGTCTCCTAAAAGTTCCCTTAAATTTAATAATTATAGTTTTGTAGGCTCCTCCCGCAGCCCCCAAAACACATATCCCTTCCTCTCCTTCTCTCCCATCATCCCCCAAAAAGGGAGGAGGAGTCAAAAATGAGGCTATCAATCTCTCCTTTTGGAGGAATCAACTGAGTTCTGGTGATGTTGCAACCTTGAAAGATTAGGATTGCAATATTTGACATAATTAAAACATGCCTCTTTTAATGCCAGCTGCCAGTTCTAGCTGCCAATCCTTGACTTGATGCATGAAGGCAAATATTCCCATGCTTGTCTGCTGTTCTTCACACAGCATATTTTTTTTTCTGTTTTTCTTTGTATGACTTGATATCACAAATGGTTATCTAGGCACAATGTATCTTCGTCATGTAAGGTGCAGTACAAATACTTCAGTAAATGACAAGAAGAAAAATCATGACAAGAAGACAATAGAGCTTTTATGCAATTCCCAGAAAGATTTACATTGTCTTAAGCTACCTTTTCTATCAAGCCAGTTGTGCATAAAGTTCTCAAAGTCATGGCACTGCGGTAGTTCTGAAGTGAAGCCGTATTGCCGTGAAGTATGGAGCGGTCAAGGACTTATAGGAATAAAATCTGTTTGTTCACATGGGGAAAGAGTGGTTAAGAATTTCTTACTTTGTTCAACTAATTTCTACTTCCTGTGTGGAGGAAGCTATTAGCATTCATAGTTAGAAATGGTTAAATAGCTGGTTAAATAGTAAATGTCAGCTTACATAGTAAGATATGCAGAAAAATGCGCAGTTTTAAGGGAAAAAAAGAAAAGAAAAAACCCAAAACAAACAGGAAAAAGCCCACAAAGACAAAATCCTCAAAGATTCCCCTGCTTATTGGTGAAGGTCAGACTTATTCTAAGTACTTGACTCTGATGTAACACTGTCATATTGATACAAAGAATAATTAAACAAAACCTTTTGGTAGTGAGCAGAAATAAACCTTTATATAAGGATTAAATGCTACAGTACTGTTGGTCACAATTGTATACAGTATAGTCAGTCAATCTTTTAGACACTTTTCTTTTCCCAAATATTAAGAAAGAGTGAAACAAATTGTATACAGAATAAAATTGTTGATCTAATGTTAATTTGCCCGTGTACTTAATCTCCCGTTAAATTTGCATTTGCATTTTTATTGGTTTGGAGGTCATTATTTGTGTATGCTGTAGCATTGGTTTTCTAAATTGCAACTTTATGCTTTCAACCATAGCCATTTTCATTTGAAAGAGGATATACTGAAAATGTGCTGAAAAGTGCCAACTTTTATACAGTGCTTTCTAAAGCTTTTTTTTTTCCCAGGACTTAATGGCCAGCCCTCTTGTTTCATCTGGAGTGAAACAAGTACCTCTCTTATCTAAGTATGGGTCTCCCAGGCAAGAAATCTTGTACAGAAAAAGTAGTATGCTGTTTTTGTTTTTCTGTTAAACTTACTGTGATTTAACTTAGACTAGAATCACTTGAACTGTTTGGGTTTACTGGGAAGGGATTTTTGCACATTTTAAGTGAGCATCTGGTAGGCGTGTAACTGTGCCATATGCAGTCCAAGGTCTTTAGAAGGTGAAAGGCCAGTGTAGTGGTAATTTTGCCCTCTTTGCACCAGATGTAAAAGATCTGCAATGTCCCTTAGTGACCATTAGGTCATAGGCAGCTGGGATTGGTGGTTTATGTTTAATTTATTATCATGCTATTAATCTGTTGGCCTGTCAGAACTCTTTCTTCCTCATAATTTCCAAAGTCCATATATTTTAAGAACATTTTAATTTCCTTTATGACGGATCACTTTTAGTTTGTCTATATATTTACATAGATGAAGTTGAGCGTTAATTTTTGTGGGATTGTAGTGAGAGTAGTAATACACAAATTTAGAAACTCATTAAGCTTTAAAAATATGTCCATATTTTTATTAATTATTTTAATTAATTTAATTAAAATTAATAAAAATTGCCCATATATTTAAAAATATGTGTTTAGTTCATGCAAAATGCTGTGCATTGAAACACACCGCCTACAATCAATCCCCTTAGTGTTTAAAAAACAAAGAACTAACAATAAAAAAGCGCAAAACACAAAACCTCACTAAACAAAAAAACAATGCACTAAATCTACCATCAACTTCCGTCCATTGCAGCTATTTTGTTCCATTTATTAGTATATTTAGATTTAGCTGATATGTCTCTTGGACTCATGGCTGGAATTGGCTAGTTTTGTTTTCTATTTGTGTTTTTATGTGGGCAGGGAAGAAAGGGAAAGGGAATGCTGGGGGAATAAAATGACAGTAATAAGGGAAAGAGGCTTGGGGTTTGTTATTGGTGGTTCTTGGAATATTTTAAACTAACAGTGGGGAGAAATTCACAACACTGTTCTAATTTATTTTATCATAAAGATGTTTTCCTGCTTCAGTAGTTCACAGGCAATTTTAATAGCTTATTGACCTAAATGCTGTGGTCTTGACTTACCTTTAAGGGAACAAAAGTCAAAAAAAACCCCACATTTCCACTTATTTCCTTTCTGTATTTCTTCCCCTGCACCTATGCCCACTGCCATGCCAAATATTTGTAGCGCTAGGGGAAAACACTCTTTATAATTAATATTTTGCTCCATGAAGTGAAGCATTTATCCAGATGGGATGTTCATTACACTGCTAAAAGTAATGGCAGACTCTTCAGGACTAAATTATTCTTTGCCACTGTCCTATCATCTGACACAAACCCCTCTCCTGCATTAGTGACAATCCTGCAGACCAGCTACTGTAGGAATACGTGATGTGTGACTGGATGCTCATCACTGGAAGCCACATAATGCAATAGACAGATTATTTCCTTGGCAAGTCCCACCCCCATCAGAAATCCATAGTTCTGAATTCATTTTTGTGTGTGCCTTCAAAGATAGCTTTGAAATTCTTTATTGAAAAAGATCCCATGTTTTTGCCTCTGGCAGATTTGTTCTTTATTGATATACCTGCTTTGGGGTATTGCCAGCCTTTCTGGCTCAAGAAGATAGAAACTAGTATGTCTCTGCCAGTACCACAGAGCAGATATATGCTGCTGTTCTTGTCCTAATGGGCTTGTGCATTCCCGGTAGGATATGGTTCATCAAAAGGTTTTGGAAGTGGAGGCAAAACTTAGTGGTTCCTTTCAGAAGCCTGAATGATTTAAAAAAAAAAAAATTATATTAGGCAAGTTTGGGAAGTCCTCAGAGATTAGGATTTTGGTTTTCTGTGTGCTTCTGAAAAGGTGATTCTCATAAGTTAGTACACACAAGGATAACTGATAACAGTCCTTAATCTATAGAAATCTCTCTTCTGTATGTTGAATATATAGATTTTTTTTTTTTTTAATACTAATAGAAAACTATAGGTAGCAATATGTTAGCTTCCATGTGATGTCCTTTAAATATTGTTAGAGCATGAAGTGCTTGGGCATTGCACTGTTGGCTGATGCAGTGACATTAAAAATGAATCTAAAACAGCGCTGTTGAAATTTCAACAGGACTGAAGGGAATGTAAATATATCGACTAACAAAATACGGCATGAGTTCTGGTTTTTATTACTTGAATATAAACTTGTACTGTATTTTCTTAGTTGATATAAATTCAATAAGATAATTCCCAGTGATTTGTATTTACATTTTAATTTACAATGTTTATTATACAAAACACATTAATCTTTCCATACAAATATTTTTCCTATGATTAATGGCAAGAAGTGTTGCATAAAAACTTTTCCCAAGTTTGGAGTGGGCTTTTTTTTCCCCCTCTTTATCAAACTTCATGTAGTGATGTCACAGTATCTTTAAATAGTGAGTTACTTTTAATGTTTACAGCACTATTTTGCACAATTGGTGATCTCATTCAAAATATATTTGGGTAAATTTATAGTAAATTGCATGCACGAATTTTTATGATAAATATTCTGTTTCTGCAACATTATGACACTTAATAGAGAACAGAGATCAGGCAGAAATCAGTACAGATGTACAATGACTCATATTTACTCACTGGGATAAAGCTGCAAAGATTACCACAGGATTGGGTTTAATGCCTAATAAATACTATGTCTGTGTAATTACTTTCAAAAGTATATGTAGTGAGTTTAATGATGCTAATGAGATTAAATTTTTCTCTAACTTAGCACTTGAAACTTGCTTCCATCAGTGGCCAAACCATAGTTACTATTCAACGTGTTTACAACCCCTGTAATTTGCATGCTCCATTGCAGACACCAACAGTCTCTGTCCAGTAAATCTTAGCAGTTGTGTTTGTTCTTATAACTTTATAGATTCCACTGAAGCCAACGGAAATGCTTGTGTCACAATAAATGGAAGATAAATTTGGCTTACTTTAGTGATAGTGTACGTTTGAATCCTGTTAGAGGAAACTTTAAGCAAAAGTGGATTCATCCATTGTTAAGGTATTCACGTGAGCATTTTGTGGCCTTTAAAGAAAGATGTTTGTCAATTACAGAATATGAAAACAAGAAATAAAATGAAACTGCAGGTTTAGGTGACATATGCCTGACCTCAAGTCCATTGCAATAGATAACCTATTTCTGTTTTTGCCTGTGGAGAGTGCAGCAGCAGCAGTTTACGTGACTGGGGTCGGAAACAGCTGCAGGCTGCTCGGGGCTGGTGCTGGGGCTACACTGCTCAGTTCCCTGCCCTGGCTGGGGTAGCTGTGCCAGCCCAACTGAAGTCTGGACCTGGCAGAGCTCCAGGGATGGCTGGCCGGGCTCAGTCCCCGGTGTAGCAGGGTCCTCTGCCACCACCGTTGAAGGAGCACAGAGATCTTGGCAGGGACCCTACATAAATGTGCCTGCACCCTGTCTGCACAGAAGGGGGGTAGATGAATGATTAAGCCCTAGATGGGGACTGCCGTCACAACAAAGTCTGGAGGCCTGTGGCTTCCATGAAGAAGAGGATGGCTCTGTCTGCCCCTGCGGATCAGCACCTGCAAGAATAGGTTTGGTGCCCTAGTGGCAGACAACAGGCTGGGAGCTCCCTTTAGGGAAGTATCAGGTGCCGAGTCTGCATCTCATGTCCACAAGAAGAAGTGGCGCCAGGAGATCATGGTGGGAGACTCCCTGCTACAGGGAGCTCCATCTGCTGACTTGCTGTGCAGGGAGGCTTGCTGGGGCTCAGAGCTGGGATTTTATGGAGGTTGCCAAAGCTCATCTGGCCCTTATACTGTTTCTCATGCTTGCCTTCCATGTGGGCATCTGCAATATCGCTAGGGAGACCTGGAGAGTATATCAACAGCAACTGTCACACTCCCCTTGCCTTCAGAAAAGGCCAAAAGGCCAATCTGGGTGCTACAGACCTCACTTCAATCTCTGGGGAAATCACAGAGTAGGAATTCTTGGCCCATGAACGCAGTGGCTGGGAATGAATGGTGTTACCAAGGGTAAATCATGTTTGATCAACTTGGTTGTCTTCTATAATAAACGGATGAGGAAAAAGCAGTGCATATCACTTACCTCAACTTTGATAAAGCTTTCCCATAGTGTTCCTGTATCCAAGTTGAGCTATTACAGTCTGAGTAGATAGACAGCTAGATGAGTAAATTACTGATTGGATGAATTTAGGCTGCAGGAATGGACCAGAAGGAACATAAGGAAGTTCAGCAAGGACAAATGCAAAGTCATGCACTTAGGCAGAAATAGTCCCTGGTAACATAACATGTTGGGAGCAGCTTTGCAGAAAAGGACCTGCTTCCTGGTAACAGCAAGCCGGGCATGAGCCAGCAGCCTGCGCTGGCAGCAGAGGTGGTCAGTGGTATCCTCAACTGTATTTAAAGGAGCACAGCTGGTAGATTGAAGAAATAGAGACAGAAGATTGAAAGGATATCCTTCCTCTACCCTGAGACTTCTAAAATCAGAAAACCTTTTTCAACGGACAGTAACAGAGCTCACATGAAAGAAGGTCTGAGATGAAATTTCACAAAAGGAATGTGCAATAGATGGATTTTTTTCATTATTATTAATTAACACTAGAAAAAGAAAGCTAATATCACATACTTGAGTCTAGATGGGGTACCATGGGCTTTGACCCCTGGAACTTCTGAAGCCACAGTTATTTCTTTTCTTAGAAACATTTTGCTTCTAATTTTCTGTTCTATGATGAACCCTAAGTATTAAGACTCTGTTTTGGTTTTGTTTTGTGATGGTGGGGTTTTTTTTTTGTTTTGGTTGTTGGTTTGTATGTAATTTTCAGGTAACCCCTATTTAAACATAAGCAGGAAGGAACAATAGTAGGCTTGGAGTTCAAAACCAAGGTTTGTTGGTTTATTTCAATTCTTTTTGTTACACAAATACTATGGTAGTCGGTAGATATACCTCTTCCTTAGCTCCTGCTTAAGATTTTTATCCCCTCAAAAAAATAGGCTTCTAGGGATTATAGTAAGGAAGCTTTGTAATTGAGTGGTTTTGTACTTGCTGCAGCACTTTATGATATATATAGGATAATGTAAAAATTAACAACAATTTTGGATTTTCTTAATTTGGTTTTCTTCATAAAACTAAACTTTTATTTGGCTTTCTTTATAGAACTAAACTTTTAAATGTAGATAATTTTTAAAGTGTGGCATTGACAGTGAACCATGCACTTGTGTTTGTTTTTCTAAACAAAAAGTTTTACTCTGCTATCTCTTATGTTAACTTAAGGTAGGTATTGATTAGCTCTGACTTCTAAAAAATGTCTTGCCAAAATGCTAAGTAGTTGTTAAACTTTGATTGGAACAGTAAGCTTTCTAATATTGTGCTTTTACAAGTGATGTTTTTCAGGTACCCATAACTTTTATAATCCTTGGGAATTCACACTAAATTTGGATAGATGCAAGTTACTATTGCTATGATATAGAATACATTTACAAACAAGCTGTTAGCACGTAGAACGTCTCTCTTCATTTGCTAAGAACCAGACATATGCAGAGAGTGACGTATAAAAACTACAGAGACAACCTTCTGCAAGTGGCCTGAGTTGTCTCTTGATTTAAATCAAATTCTGCATTTTTGCAAATAGAAGAAGCAGTTGGAAATACCTTTTTTAGCCAATGAATTTGTAGGCACATTGCATACCATGGTAGCTTCTTTTTTCCTTTCTGTATTTGTAATGCTGCGTATGTGTCAATTTTCCACTGCAATTATAGCCAGTACATGAAAATCATTAGGAGATATAAGCAAAAGGGGGGATGGTGGTGAGACAAAGTAGTATAATTCAGATATGAAATAAATTCTAACAGCACAATTATAGCAATATGTTTTGTACATGATATTTTTGAGTTTGGGGAGAGGATTAGTGGGGGATTTTTTTAAGCGATAACACATTGTTATGAAAGTTAACTGTAGGAACAGGGCTTTTAGTATAGAGTGCTAACTATTAGGAAATGTCTGTTACAATCATCTGAAAAAGGGGGAAAATCATATTGGTCTTTTAATATCACCCAAAAAAGTGTGATACAGAAAAAAAACAATTACAATTTAGAAGAGGGAAAGGGTATTAAAATGGATGTGATTTCTTTTCTTTGTATCAGTTGTGTGTTGCAAAACCTCAAGGTTTAACTCGTTACAGATGAAAGGCTTTTATGCATTCTAAGATTCTTAAAATGTGCTCAAAATATTGCAGTGAAGAAATACCCCCAGAACTGTAATGAGCTACCTTTGATGTTAAAAAGAAAACACACACACACACACACACACACACACACACAAAATAAGCAACCAAAAAAACCCCAACAAAAAACCAGCCCTGTAAACAACAGCAACAAACCACCGAAATATCACACCACTTATTTGTGCCCCTTTCTGTCATTCATAGATGACGTATGTGATTTTTATGTTGTCATGTTCTTCCAATTTCAACATATCTGTGAGGGTTTTACAAAAATCCTTTATTTTTCCCCAAATTTGTCTTTTTACTACAAAATTTAAGGCCTATTGTGCTATAATTGACCAACGTGATGCAGTGTGAAATGATCCATAAACCTGTTAAGATTTCTCTTTTACCTCTTTCCTTTCCTTTCCATAATCTGCCTTATTCTGAAAGCCAAGCAAAAACACTGCATTGAGTCCTAATGTCTCAGGAGAGCCAGGAGGAGTAAAGCACACCCAGGCGGTATGATGAAAAAGTCTCAGCAATACCCGCAGCTGCCAAACAGATGAGCAGTTTTTAACAGAGCTGAGATTCACAATGAAATCTGGGCCCAGAACTAATCAGATCTAATTAAGACAGACATGTTATGATCCGGTACTGTTGACAGGGTCAGGGTTTCTGCAGCTCTAAATGAGGCGTGTTATAATTATGATCTAATTGAAAAGCTGGGAATGATACAGAACCTGTGCATTGCCAGGTCTAAAAGAAAAGTTGCTCTTCAGGTCCTGTTGTGTACCTTATTAGATTCTTAATGCTCAATTAGACAGCTGTGCATTTAAAGAAAAAAGTGCATGTGACAGTTGCACATGGCTCAAAGAAAACCTATATGAATTTTCAATATCTCTTTGGATTTGATTTATGCAGAAAATATAAATAAACAGAAATAAAAAATATATAATTTTTTAATTTATAAAAATAAAAAGTAAATATACAGAAATAAGCTGTTTGATGTTTGCTTTTCTCCACACTGTTGATTTTAATATATAACAAGCCAAAGGGCTCTTAAGATTATTTTATCATGAGGCAAAAAGACAGTGGGGGTTTTTCAAATCGCAGTATGTGCATGCATCTATCCACAGTACGATGTATGAAATTTGGAGGCCATATTTTCTAGCTCTCATCAGTCACTATCAAGCAATCAAAGTGTTATGGAGTGGCTTTTTCATTCTAGAGATTGTGGTGCCTTCATTTCTATTGTAAAGTGTGACTTTGACATATGGTCTTATAAATTATCATACCTTACCCTGGATTCAGTCATACACAGTTCCAACTTTCCTTTTCTTTTTTTTTTTTTCCTTGGTGCAGAATTTATGGATTTGAATTCATTCATTTCTTTTTATAAGACCATGTCTGCAATCAAAGGCTTTATTAGACAACAAGAGTTCTCACTCCACCTTGAGAAGTCATTCACACATACACTAACTGCATAGAAAATTGGTTCCATGATGGAGAGTTCTGCTTTGATCCAGTATATTCTTGCATCTAGCATGCACACATATGCATGAATAAGAGAGGCACTGAGCCTAAATCTGCACTGTTTAGCAGGTGTTAGAAATGGAGATCACTGACTTTTTTTTTTTTCAGTCTACAGGGAATTCAAATATTACAAAATATTTTGTTCTAGATTTACAAGATGTTTCCAAAAAAACATTTCTAAAGAGTTCACTTATTCTGCTTCTTACCCAAATTGAATTTAAAAAGTCAGCATAAGCTCTGTGAAGTCTTTTAATTCTGCAAAGCAATGTGGCTGTAAGTTTTGTGTGCAGGATTAGCAGTGACTAACAGTCAGATGCCCACCCAGCTGCTCACTTGTTTCTCCTCATGAGTGGGACAGGCAGAAAATAGGATGAGAAAGGTTTGTGTCAAAATAGATAGGCAGATAGCTTACCAGCTATTGTCACAGGCAAATTAGACTTGACTTGAGGAAAATAAATCAAATGTATTGCTCATTAAAAATAGTCAGATGATGATAAACAAAGATAAAAGAACAGATTCTCTCTATGCCACTCCATCTTCCCAGATTCAACATGGCACCTTTGCTCTCAACTTCTTTGCCCTTAGCATTAGGGACTGTGTTATGGGGAGGGTACAGTCAGCACAAAGCAATTTCTCTCTGATGCTTCTTTCCTCTCATAGTTTTTTCCTGCACCAGAATGGGCTTTCCACAGGCCACAGTGAATCTGTGCTTGGGCACCATGGAGCATCTCCTTCTTCGCTGACTGTTGCCTCTCCTCTTCTCACATATTTCCCCTCACCCCTCTCAGCCAGGCTGTGTTTTTTTCATGAAACCATCTCTAGGTGAATGTGTTTCCTCAGGTTGGTGAAAAGACTTTTACAGGCTACTTTGTGCAAACCCTGCATTGAATCATAGAATGGTTTGGGTTGGAAAGGACCTTAAGATCATCTAGTTCCAACCCCCATGCCATGGGCAGGGACACTTTCCATTAGACCAGATGGCTCAAAGCTCTATCCAACGTGGCCTTGAACACTGCCAGGTATGGAGCATTCACCACTTCCTTGTGCAGCTTGTTCCAGTGCCTCATCACTGTCACAGTAAACAACTTTTTCCTTATATCCTGAACTTTCCCTCTTTAAACTCATCACGCTTTGTCCTATCACTACTGTCCCTGATGAAGAGTCCCTCTCTGGCATCCTTGTAGCCCCCTTCAGACACTGGAAGCTGTTATGAGATCTCCACGCAGCTTCTCTTCTCCAGGCTGGACAGCCCCAACTTTCTCAGCCTGTTTTCATACAGGAGGTGCTCCAGCACCTAGTTATCCTCGTGGCCTCCTCTGGACTTGCTCCAACAGTTCCATGCCTTTCTTACACTTGGGACAGAATCTTGCCTGCTGGTTTGTGCTTCCCTCAGGTAATCAGCATAGTCAATTAAACAGCCAGCTAAGCAGCAAAACAAGAAAAGCATTCACTACCTTAATAAAAACACAGGCTGCTTCTGTCTTCTATGTCTTTCAAGCTAGTACCATAACTCTCTGATCTTCTGCCAGAAGGCTCTCTCCTCTGTGTCTTCCTAGGGCTGCAGAGCAGGCTTTCTTCCTCACTCAGGGGATTAGCCAACCTGGGAGACAACAAATAATTATGCTGAACTGCTCATGGGCTGATTTAGGAACAGCCCTGGCTGCCTGAAAAATTAAAACCAAACCCAAGCCAACAACAAAAACACTCAACCCAGAATTGCACACAACTACATCGATCCCATCCGCCTTTCTGCATGCTTTGGTTTCAGTTTCAGGACCTTCAAGAGGCTTAAGTATGTGGTCAGAGAATGAGGGTGTAGTGCTAGCTGAAAGCAGAAATGTGTTGTGTTAGAATAGCTGTTTGGGTTTTGTCAATAAACCCTTTGCTCAGATTTGCTGCATTGCCTGGACTGCACAAGTGGCTTCTGTCAGCTCCGCAGCAGCTCCAGGAGGCTGGCAAAGGCAACCCAAGCAAGGCTAAGTTAGCCAGTGGGAGGCAGCTGAATGTGGCTTTTCACAGATCTCCTTCCAAGCAGGAGACCTGCAGGACATGTGCTTGGTTCTGATTACCTAATGGTCTGCTAGGTCTTTGTGCCAGTCCTGTGTGTGTCTTGTCATCTTTTTTCTTACTCTCTTTCAAACAATCACAGTAAATGGTCTGCAAGATGAGTCTTTTTGCGTAAAGCCTAACTTTTTTATTTCAGCACATATGAAAAGGATCCCTGCCACGCAGTTGTTATCCCTTTGGGTAACTCATTCTGCTGATGACTCAACACCGTAAATAAATGTATTGAGAATGAAAGGTGCAGCCTTACATCTTAGGTGTTGCAAAAAAGCGTTCAATAACTTTTATTCTTCTAAAACATCTTTAGGAATTTGTTCTTTCTTTCTCCTGTCCCAAAATTACAAACGCCATACAGTGACTAGATGCATTTTGGTGATTTAACTATTCCAAGAGTATGTGGAGAAGGGAACAGATAATGATGGAAGTCAGTGCTGTATAGTAGCTGATGGAAAAGAATGACTTTTAACTGTTAACACTTCTTTCTAGAAAAAAATAGGCCTTCTCACAGGAAGCTATTTGTAGAGTCAATGTTCCTTTTGAAAGCACATGGAAAAATACACAGGCAGATGTTTCCAATTTTTATTTAAAGAATCTCTTACAGAGATTTGCATAAAAGCTTAACTGCTTATTTTACTTAGCATCATAAAAAACATCTAATTTTTTTATAATACATATTTGTTCAGACAATATTTATCTTCAGAATTACAGAAATTAAGATCTTGCCTCTTTTGCACCTCCCCAAATTCCAAAATCTTCAAAAAATTGTGCATGATTTCAAAAGTATACATTTAATGTTATTTAAAATTCTGTTTTCTCTAAGTCTTTATTTTCTACAGAACTTGTCATTCTAAAATTATTAGCTACTCTGTGAATTGCTACTATTTCTTAACCTCTTCTGTGAAGACAAGAAAGGTTAAGAAAGAGACTAGATAAAGACAGAAGATGTTAAGAAGATACTCTTTGATTCCACAGCTGAATAGATTTTAAGAGATTTTGCCACTCACATACATTCTGTTATAATTAAAAATTTTGAGCTGCAGCTACTGGAACCATGGTCTTTGTGTAAAGACACTTGCAGTTTTGTAGGTCTTCCTGTTCTTTTTGGTATCCTACATAAATCATGTTTCACTGCTCGCCTGGAGAAAAAAATCTGATGTTTTCTTTTAAGTGGTTTGGGTTTTTATTAGGTTTGGTGAGGTTTTTTTTCCTGTGGATTTTCTTTTTTTTTTTTTTTCTTTTACTTTTCAAAGAGAAATTCACATTGATACATATTTCTTTGTGACTACACCTACACAGATTAAGGGTGCAATGAAACTGACCCTTCTTATTGACACAGAGGTATGGTCTATCTATCACTTACAGTAATTCCTAATTATTTGCAATGTGGCATGTGTCAAGTGTTGATAAACTTCAACATTAAGTTATTTTCCACATGAGTTATCAATATTTGATGCAGGCTGGTAGGACATAACATTTGCTATTTTGTTTTCCTTCCATTGCAGTGTGTTTTGCCTCAGCAAATTGCAGTGGGAAAAAAAAATAAGTTGTTTCATCAGTATTTTAATCTTAGAATTTGCCCTCAATAAAAAGGCAAACTTACACTATTAACTTTTTTAGGAGTGTTATAGTAGATACATTCTGCAGAGTACAAATGAGGGAAAAGAGAGCACTTTGCACTGTAGCTGTGTGTTATTATTCAGATAAGACTGGCACAATACCTGTTGTACAAGAAGGAATATTTAAGGTAATTTCTTTAATTTGACCTGAATGGGGTGAGGGTGTTTTTGTTTTGTGGGATTTTTTCAGGTGTTTTGTTTTATTTTTTTCCCCCTTTCTGATTCCATTGTTCATCATTTTGATTTTTGCAAAGGTACCTTCAACTCTGTTAGCTTACAGCCCAGAAATCTTTAACCAGTTTCTGAGTATGAATGCCTTATGATGGCATTATCTGCCACACACAAGGCTTGCATTCTCATTATTTTCATTTTCTTAATCCCTTCTTTTGTTTACTTAGTCCAATATTTTAAATAAATCTTGAAAAAACTACATGGTGATGATCTGCTTGACTTTGCATCCAGCAATGGGATTTGCCTGCATGAAAGTACTTGTGATTGTATGCATCCATTGGCTATGAAACGGATGGAGATTGATATTCCCATTTCTGAATTGGGTTCGACAAGCATATTATCAACTTAGGGACTTAAAATTTTAGTGTCTCATTCTCTTCTGCTCAGAAATTACTGTTCCTCTCATCCATTAGTTCAGGAAACAAGAAGAATAAGTACTGACAGAATTGTGCAATGAGATTGTTTCTATTATACATCATACAAAAGCTGATGAAGCGGTTGTATATTTTGCATAAAACTTGCTTTTTTCACATTGCCTTTGGAGAAAGCAAAGTGCTAGGCCACAGAAAATCCAGACTTTACTCCCTGAATTTGTATGTACTGTGTTGATGAGCAAAATCTTGGACTCCTGCTTCCTTAATGAAAAACTCTATTGTAAGCCATAATTGCTATTACTTTCAGACTAGTGGTTGAAGGGAGAATTATTATACTACTTATCAAAAAGATAGATAACTATGAGTTTATCAGCTAAGATATGTATAAATATCTATCTTCCTTTGCTGCTGACTAGACTGCTTCATCAATGAGAGGATGCTGCATGTGACAGCCAAGAACCAAGTGCATTGCCTTGAAATCAGTGCTACCACAAAAGCTCAAAATGAAGCTTCTAAGGAGTTTTATCTCATGGTGTTCCTGAGGAATTCCTCCATAGATAAAAGTAAGGGAGCTGTCTCTGCCTGGGAACAGCACTGTGACAGCCGTGAGGTACTTTGGCATTTATGCAGGTTATACATAGATGTCACTTTTTTAACTGATGCAGCCAGAAAAAAGAATCCGAAGAACTGATACCCATGGCTTAAGAAATATTTCTTTAAGAGTTTTCAAAATGTTGAAGGAAAAACTCTTTCATACAAGTTTTAGAGATTGGAAAGCTGACTTTATAGAGTTTAGTTTCAGTGAAGATAGAAAAAGTAGAATGTGGATAGTGAAATAAAGCTGACTTTGTTTATATGAGTTTTCTCTGATCCCTTTTCCTTTGCTGGAAATTCTGTTAGAAAATGAGTAAAAATTAAAGTAAAGCTATAAAAATTACTATTATATATTTCAAAATAATGCTGTACCCCATCTGAATCCCCAAGTTTTTCCTTCTGAGGCAACGAAGTAATTGTATCTTGCCACTTTTATGATTTTTGGGGAAAAAAAAATGGAGCACTAAGACGTTAAACAGCAATAGATTCTTTTTCCATCTAGTCTAGCTCTCTTTTCAACATGTACATTCTGTTCATCATCCTCCTCAGCGACTGCAGTTATTAAAACAAAAAAAAATACCACCACTGAAAATTTAAAAATCCAAATTTCCGTTCTTATTAATAGCTTCTATTGCTAGCAGTTTTCATCTATTTATATTTTGCTTTATTCCAAATCCCAGTTCCAATAAATCCTACTCCACATTAATTTACCTCTAAACCCTGAAGACTGTAGGAAAGTCTTTAATCTCCTTTAGCACGTTGAGGAGGGACACAATTGGATTGGCAATCATTAATGAAACGTCTGTATGAAGAGCTATATCTTGCTTTCCTGCCCTTGCTTCAGTCCTTTGATATTTGTAAGTTTTCTTTGGCAAAAGCCAGCCTTTCCTTCTTCCCTTTTCAGAGCTATTTGCACTAATACCACTGCAGATTAGTTAACTAGGTTTTCGAATTACATCATTCAAGAGCATATCAAAATTTAAATTCAGGTCACCCTGTGCCTGAAACAAAGTCTCATCTGAAGAGCTGCAGAACGTGGAGGTATTCAAGCAGTCAGTCAGTCTTAGGTTTGTATTTCCTTTTGTGGCTTTCTGAAGCATTACGCTTTATCAGCATATTGTATGAAGATGCCACTGTTGGTACCTGCCTTTTGGCTTCAGTGGCCGTTTCCATATTAGCGTCTACACATTGCAATGAAGTTATCTGTTACTTCCAGATTCTAGACATAAAAACTAAGAACTTCTTGTGGAGTTCCTTCCTTAAGTAAGCAATTTCCAATTTTCTTTAATGTATTAATGTAGGTATTACCCATATATCTAGGCTCTTTCATACATGAAGCTGACAAAGGAAATGAAACCTTGACAACAAAAGACCCAGGGGAGGCCATTTGCCTTGGTGGTTTGGTTTTTCTGGGGTTTTTTTGCTTTGCTTTTTTTGTCTGTTTGCGGGTTTTTTTTTGGTTTTGGTAGGGGGTTTTTGTTTGTTTGCTTGTTTTTGTTAGCAGTTGAGCTTGGCATGTACAATTCATAAGGAAATGACTAGTAAGAATATGTCAGTGCTTTGTCCTTTGAAATGGCTCCAGCTGCTAATTCTCTGCAGTTGCAAACATGACCAGGTCTCTTTCGTTCCCTTACCTCCTGTTACTGTGCTTTCCAAGTTAGCCTAGCAAAAAACTTGATTTAATGAAGTTCCTTAAAAAAACCCAGAACTTCTTAAGTAACCCTGCTTGTGCTCTGTTACCTCATGTAACTCAAGCAGGAGAATCTCCAGGGGCGCTTATATACTTAAAGGCTGTCTATGCTTGTAAGGTAAAACTTTGAGGCTCTGCCAATTGATGAGATTATTTTTGTTACTAGAGCTTCAGAAGTAATAAATCCTGAATGATAAAAGGTCATCAAACATAAGAAATCACCACTGTTACATATGCATACTTAGGAAGTATCTCAGCTATACTGCTATATGATCTACTCATATTCTAGTCTGAGGCAAATAGTTACTTCTTTGCTTATACCAGTTTCTTGAAGAATATTCTTCCCATCTACAGGAAAAAATATGAAATCCTCAAGGAGTCATTTCCAGCCGCCTTGGCTTTGGTCTTATGAATACCTGCCTTTATCGGTGGACAGTGTAATGTTGTGTGGCGTCTCCCATGAGAGTCCAGAATGTTAAAAAAGCAGATTTCAAATGTTTGGCCTGTCAGGCTGAGCAATCAGAACTAGATAAACTGTAATGGCTTCTAAATTCTGGACAATATGCACTCCTTGGCAATTACATCACTTGGACATATTTCCTACACCTTGTCTTTTTTTACATGAACTTCATTTCTACTCACTTCCCTCATGCCCCACGACATCCGTGTTTCTTCTTTAACTAAAACAACTCAGTAACTGTAGCACACTAATACTTCAAATTACTGCAAGCTAGTGACAGATAGCCTTTTCCTTTGAATAGCCAGATACTCAAGGCTCCATTTTCTATGATACCATTACACTGTATATGTTTCAGTGTAGCAAGGTGGTAAATAGATCAGTGTGTTCTGAAATAGATTATTTTGTGGTTTTTTCCACTGCTGAGAGAACTGGTACTTTATTTACAAGTGGTGTTCATTTTTCATGTCATTGTTCCCACGGGAATTAACATAAATCAGACGAGCTCAAATGTTCTAATTTCAGTGTGGGACCAGCAGCTGTTTCCCAGAAGTTCAGACATGCAGGACTCAGTAAGTCACCAGTCAGACAGGCAAAGTCAGCTATATCCAGTTTCATGCCATGATATATTCACGCTGCATGTGCCCATTAGAGATTATAATAACACAAGGATTGTGTAGGGCTTCCGAAAAATTATGAGTTTAAGTAAACAGTTATGTAATTGTCCCCATCACACTCTTTAAATCATTGTGGCATAAAAATGTAATCTGTAAGTGACCAGGTCTTTGGAGGTACGCAGTAGTGAGCTGACGCAAGCATGAGTTGCCGAGTACTAGCAAAAGCTAAACCTGTTTTCCCCACACTCCATGATTAAGCGTGTCTATAGAAGCAGATAAACAATGGCAATGTGTGGTTTTCATCTAAACTATCCAAAAACCTGAATTGTTAGAGAAGCTGGGAAGAGATAAACAACTGCTGCTTTATTCTTCTGCTCTGTGATTGGGCTGCCCTCATGGCATGACCCATGGAAAGGAGAAAAGCCTGCTACAAGGATGTCTTGGGGAGGATCTAGAGGTTCTTTTTTGTCCCTTCCAGGAGCAGATTTTCCTGGGTGAACTTTTCTCCACATTAGCACTGATTTAATAGCCAGCATGTGGAAAGAAAGCAAAGGCAAAGGAAGGAACCTTTATTACCTGATTTATGATCAAAGTTATTGAGGTGATTTGTTTAATTATTTACTGTGTTTTGTGTGGGAGTGTGCCGTGTTGTGCAAAACCATGTTAGTAAATTAAAAAAGATCAGTTGTATCTTGAATTGAACCTCTCAATTTAAGGCTCAGTGCCCAGACACAGGGATGAAGTCTCCATTCTTATGAAGTCTGCAAGATTTTGTCTCTGGTGCAGGTAAACCCAGGATTTCTCTGCACCTTTGTGTTACACATATGGGAGTAGAGAAGGAATAAGCGAGAGATCGTGGTAATCATCTGTCTTCCAGTTTCACCATGACTTTGATACAGATGAGATCAGATCCTAGGTTCTCATGTGATGAAGTGTATTCCTGATAGTATTTGGTAAAAGATCTACAGCATTTACCTACTGTAATGTAAGCATCATTTGGTCTCAAATTTTGACATTTTAAAATATCCTTAATTAACAATGTTCAGGAAAAGTCAGTATTAACTTAATATAATGCATACATTTGTTTTGCACAAAAGATTTTTATGAAATCTCTCTATCTCTCTTGAGATTACTTTGTTTTATTCATACACTGTTTTACAAAGCACTAATACAACATGTCTGGTGATTTCTGTTTGTTTTATTGAAGACTTCCATTTACAACAGTGATATTTCTGCTTTCAGATACAGAATGCTTCATGGCAATTTACAAGTGGAAGGGAATGTGAGCTTGAGAGTGGGCATTAAATGGCACCACTCTATTGAAGGGCGACATTATGGTTCTGATTTACTGATGTGTGGCGTTTGTTTAAAAAAAGACATGTATCTTGAAATCTGTGTATCAATTATATCTTATGTACAAAGGATGAATTTAGTTAGCTAATGAGCTGGTCCTTGATACCAGCCAAGTTATTGGCATTTTTTTTCCTTTAAGTATATACGTTACTTACAGGGAGAAAAATCATTTCCAAACTTATTACTTCAATATTAATTGAAATTTACTGAAGATTTACTGCGTTAGGCCTGAAGGTTCCATTTGGCTATTTCATTAATATGACTGATCTTCCTTTTACAGAAAGAAAGCATTATCTTACCTTATTTTATTGAGTATTTTTCAACAGTCTAGCTACAGTGGATCTATATGCTTGAAGTGTATGTTTGTGTAATCATTTCCCCCTCCTACCTCCCTTATTTCTCTTATTTCTTATTCCAAAAGCAAAACGAAGCAGGATGAAATTGATTAATGTACGAATAAGGAGGTTAGACAGACTGCACGTCTGTTGACTTTTGACTTTGGTCTAATAGATATATTTTGGGATATTTTAAAATGGCAGGTTGAGTCTAAAGATTAATTTCCTTATACTGTTGCTTAAATCTCTTCCTTCTCCTAGTCACAGAACACTAGTTTAAAATGCTTAGTAAACAGATTTGAATTATGCATTCATGGAAAGTGGAAATTTAAGTAGTTGGTTTTATATGGAAAAAAAAGTGCTTTAAAGCGTATGCTGTGATACACGGGGATAATTATTATATTGCAAACAAAGTTAGAATAAGTGTCATGCTCAGTATGGGAGAAAATATTTAGAATTCATAACCAGACTATGTTACCAATCATTTTAAATAAACAGAACTGTAGATAAATTTATGCAAAAAATGGAAATATTATTTACTTATGTCTTTCTCTAATACATTTAAATGATTGCTAATAATATTTAACACGTACTTAGTAGTACTACTGTTACGAAAGCACAATGATGACTTTATAAAAAGGAAGCAAAAAAGGAGTCTCTCCTCATTAGGTAGTGCTTTGAGCTCTCCAACTTTATCAGGTAAAAAGACATCATAATTGGGAAGTGGACAGGTAGATTTTGCAACCTGTCCAGACTGTTTTAGACTAATAATTGCAAGATTCACTCATCTGTCCCAAATTCTGTATCTGTGTCAACATAAATGCCGGTGAAGGAGTTTAGAAAGCTTGCTTCCTAATGTATTGTTTCCTATTCTTTTGTTTTCCTTGGGGGATGTGAGAGGGATGAAGTCAGTCTGCAGTCAGTTTGTTCTGCGTATCCTATTATTAATAAAAATTAATAACTCTACACCTCAAATTAGGAACAGGATCTATTTATTCCAAATTGCATCTGCATATCTTGTTGTCAGTAGCCCATTGGAATGGGCTTCCCATAATCACCTAAGAGGCTTGTTTTCACTGCATTTAGTCTGATCAATGATATAAGAAAGTACCAACTATCAGTACCCCTTTTTGTGACATACATGTGAGTGGTGCAGCAATAATTGGTTGAATATTTATGAGCATCTCATATCCGTGTACATTCAACAGCTATGTTTCTGCTTGAAAAAGAATAGAGACAAGAACTGCTGATGTGCACTAAAAGATATAATGATAATAATACTCACAACACCAAGTCAGGCAGAAGGTTGAAGGTCAGGCTCAAGGGGCAGCTGTGAACTTCTAAGGGAGCTGGTTCAATAAAGAAAACCACACTGCTGGGGGGCAGGGGAGATTTATTGCCAGAGCAGTGGATTCTGCATCTGCTGTGTTTGGTTTCATATGGATCCCAAATCAGAGTTTTGGGTTGCTTATTAGCACATGACTTGGGCTATTGAGGATCAATTCCCACCTGAGCGTGTTTCATTCCATCTTATGTAGGTAGATAATTTATCTTTTTGTATGCCACGGATACAGAAAGCACTGTGGGACTGTGATTTCCTCAGTCTGGATGGTGTGCATTTGCACTAGAAATGCTGATTTCTGTTCTAAGTTGCTGATAGCATATTGAGGAAAGATTCCTGATGTAGCTAGTGCTGGATTAAGGAAAGGAAGCTAATGCCACTAAGAAGCTTCCTGCATGTGTTGTCCATATGCCTCAGCAGCTACTGAGGGAAAAAGAGAAGATCTGCTTCTCTTTTCTCTTACTAGCAATGGCCTGTAAATAGTAAATGAGCCCTTTTGTGTTATTTTGGGGTTGCTTGCATATTTAGGAGATTCCTCCTTGCTGATTATAAATGTAGGTACCTTTTAAATGAAAACTTCCCCAGGATAATAAATGCATAGAATTTCTAAATATAATGCTGAGTAAAAGAAAACATATTTTGTGAATTGTAGAAATTACTCTATGTCTTAAAAAGTAATTTTAAACGGAAAGAGGACTCCATTCAGAGTGTACTGCAGATAATCACAACCCACTAGTGCTTATACAAATATTTATTAGCAAGATTAAATCTGGTTTGCACACTCCCTCCCCAAATTATTTCTTTTGCAACCACTTAAAAAAAAAAAACAAAACAACAAAACTATTTTTCCATTGTGGGGTGATTTTTTTTTGTTTGTTAAATAGAGTGCATTTCTCTGGCAGTGCTCTTCTGTAACTTTATGTGACAGAGGCAGACGTTACCACAGTTGAGCACATCCAATGCTTGAAAATATGCTTTGAATTAACTTCCCCTGTTTGTTGCTGGGGGTTTTTGCTTCCTTTTTCTTTTCAAAGGCACAGTACTGCTTGAAGATTTCTAAAATTTCTGGGGAATGTGCTCTAAGGATTTTTCAATTTTTTTTTCTAAGCATTCCCAGAAGATTGTTTTAAAGATATTTCCCTCCAGGGTTAGCAGGTGTGAGGATGAAATATCCATGCCTTTCTGCAATATCAGGTTTAGAATTTCTGAAGGGAATGAGACTGCAACCAAGATGGTTCATAGTTTGCTAAACCCTTTAAAGCCTGGAAGTTAACAGGGAAAACAGAAGCGTCAGTGTGAGACGAAGCCCATTTTAGACTTCAGTTTCTTTTTTATAATTTGGAAGCTTGGATCAGGGCATGTTGGGCAGACTTGGTATTTAGGAAAGGCTGTTCAGTGAAGTAGTCCAACATTTGCTCTTCAGCTACTGTTCCCTCATTGAGATAAGTTTCTGTGAAGTCAGTCGAGGTCTGTCCGATCTGTCCTGCTATCATTGGGATGGCATTTCATTTCTTGGTTGCAAGGACAGCAGCGTGCAATAGAGTCCCACCAGCCCCCAGAGGCTGACCTTCTGCCTTATGGCGTGTTGCAAGTGTTGTTGCATTATAGCTTGTAGTGCCTGTTCTTGTACAATTAGATGGACTGTCACTCCAACAGGCAGCTGGAAATAGTATTGTTGATTTGTGCTCCCGGTGTAAATGGAGTAAAAACATGACAATATGTGTTTGACATAATGTTACTTTGTAAATTAAACCTTCATCTTCCTTTAACTCTTCTCACTTATTATCAGAAAAATGACTGCAACATCCCAAGGTACACAACTATCCAAATTCAGATATGTAGGAATGGCATGATCTATTTGTGTACTCTACTGAATTCTTACAACAGTGAGACTAATTGACTTGAATACAGCCATCTTATGGAAAGCTGACTAAAAGGAAATATCTGCAATTGATATTTCATCTTTTTGAACAAATAGTCCAAGAAATTTGTCAGGGTTTTTTCCATACAAACCCAACATCCTGCTTATAATTTTAGAAAGATTGGTTTTCTGAAATGCTGCAAACCACACTGTGATAAGAAACTGCTTGATTTTCAAACCAGACAGCTATCCAATGATTGTATTAATAGCTCTAGTAAACAAACTCCTTCTTTTTTCCTTTCTGGTATCTCGGAGATGACAGTGTGGCCAGCTGCCACTACATGTGGGGATAGTTTCTGTGATTTGGACACCTGTCAGTAAGAAACTGAAAACCACATGGAACACAAAACAGCTGCCATGTGTAATGATTTAATATTAACATACAATAAGGAGCTGGGGCATGTTTCTCTTTCTGCATTGCACTATAAAATAAATGATGTAGGTAAATCACTTGTGATGTGCACTGCCAAGTGTTTAATAAATAAACTTAAGACTGCTTTATGCACTTCTTGTTATGTTAGATTTTAAACCTCTTTTACTTTCAAGCATGCTATAGAAGGTAGTATTTCTCTAGTTCTGCATACTCAAAACCAACTGCTTATCTTCCAGGACATGCTGTAATGCATGTCCCTGTGGGAACTGAGCCAGAGTCTTATCCATCAGCATTAAGAGCATGACAGGGAGCTGTATGTTATTTCACAGTGTTTCAGATATTCTTGGTTTTACACAGTTCTGCTGTAAATGTTCTTAAAGTTATTAAAACCACTATTTTCAGTTTTATAGCAAATCTTTACTAATCATCCTTGCTTCTGCTGATTTCATACACAAATGTCTTACATTTTTCAAGTCTCAGGGCTGCATCCTAGAAGCTGTTATCACCTGTTTTCTTTACTGGTTTATAAATTTTTATACACAGGATTTTCATATGTAATTGGAAAATGGAAGTTGAAAATATTGAGCGATGCTCAGAAATGCAATGTAACATAATTATCATTAAAATAGATTTTTCACTTTAAAATAAGAAACAGTAATGTTATCTTACAAGTTTTTTCTTGATGTGGTAGGGCTCTTCATGTGCCACGTTTCTTACATTTTTCTATACAGAGGGCAGTGATTTGCAAAATTATAGGAAAGAAATCGTATGATGTTCCCAGTGACACTGTGCTTGCTTCCTCATCTGCTTGTCTAGCTAAGTTTTGGTCATAGCCTGGAGGGTTAAGTCAAGGGTGGAGCACAGCAAGCTAATTCACATCTTGTTTTAAAGCTAGCTTCCACAGTTTGGCCTTGGGAACATTCCAAAATACATCCATTTGTACAGGTTACCCCAGATGATTTAGTGGTTAGGGAGGGTCATGCTTTATTTTGCTTTCTGTTTAATTTAATTTCTGGTTCTATAATTTATAGTGAAGAAATCTAAGAGGTCTGATTAAAGCTCTTTTATTTTCTTCCGTGCAAATATTGACTAAAATAATTTTAACAATAAATCTAGTATTTAGACTTGACAGAATAAGCAGTGCATTACTAATCCCGTCAATAAGGGAAGGTCTAACATTGGTGAGAGGGAGTGGGAGAGAGGAACGCAACAATGTCATATAAACTTGGAAGTACACCAGGCCTGACCTTGCAGGAACGTGAAGTCCAGTGAACTTGATGGTATCTTTCACTACTATTTTATAAAAATAGAATGTAGAAAATGTACGTTCCAATAGTCCATTTTATTATTTTGTTCAGTTTCTTTGGACTGTGTGAGATGGTCCCACACAATGCATCCAATTACAGATTTCACTGCTTTACTTTGTCATGCACACCATCTAAAAAAGCAATTATTTATGCATTGGTAGTCCTCCTTCCACTGAAATACGGTATAGGAACTATTCAACGGCGAATTTATTTATTTTCAGTAAACTGCTTCAATTCAGAAAGCTATGCTGGAGAACTAGCTTTTTAAAGCCCTTGAGATGTTGATTTCTTTACTTCTGGGATTGGCTCAAATGATAGAGCATGAGCTATATGTTTTGCTAAAACATTGTGGGCAGTTGGAGTGATTCTGTTGATAAACTCTGCAGGCTCATTCATAATGAGGGTTTCTATTTATCTGGGTTTAGGATTTTTGCTTATATTCATAGGCATGGCTCCTTAGGGAAGGAAAAGTGTTGACTCCTCAGTGATGCCATTTTTCACATTGAAGGGTTACACATTTTGAGAAGGATAATAAATGTTCCCAAAGTGACAGAGCTGACATCTAGAAATCTGGAAGTGTTTTTGAATAACCTATTCACAGGGTTCAGCTAGGTTTTCATTTGAATCCATAATATGTTAGTTTTAGACTGAGTCAGTTCTAATTCATTTTTGTACAGATTATACCTTCCTAAGCTTAATTACTATTCTTTTCTTAATATGTCCCTGAAGAGCAGCTATTTTAGTGCAATTACTGAAAATGAAAAGGAGAATAAAATTCAGTGACAGTAAACCAGGCTTCTCAACCAAACGTATTCATTTCGAGGGTCTGTTTTTTGCTGTTCTTTTTTCTCTGCTGAATGAAAAACATCTCTCATGTTATTATGAATTTAACAGTCAAGATCTTAAGAGCCATAAAACCCAATTCTTTCCTGCTAATATGTTATTGACGTGATTGTGAATGGATACTGTTGAATTCAATTCGTTTTGTTTTCGTTACAGTAGGCTTAGGATGCCAAATTTTGAGCAGTGTTTTTGATGTAGATGCAGTCATTGGTTGTATATCTTAAGGTTTTTTTTGGAAACAATTTGGAGTGGAATTATTAGGTGAAATTCTTAATCGTGCATTCATTAAAGCAATTATTTAAAATATCTTCAATTACTGGTAAGTATCTGCCTGGAATGTACATCTGGAATGTAATTAGTATATTAAATTGGGGCTATTCCGCATGACCACGGATTTTAACCCAAATATTTACGTGATACTATCCAAGCTCCCAAGGCAAGGTCAAAGTTGGTAAGATTTTGAGCTCTTTACCACAGGTAATGAGAAAGATGATGAACTCCCAGCAAAAATGGTCTTAACCTTAAAGCTGGGTCAGTCAGACTTGGGATATTAGTAGAACATTAGTATAGATGGTCCTTAGGTTGCAAAATAAAAATAGAAAACAGATTTATTTATTCATTTTTTTAATTAAGTATACATCTATAATTTCAAATATCTGTAGCAGCAAAGTGACGCTGTAGTCAGGCCCTTGCCTTGTTCTTTTTCCACCCATGACTGGTAGTAAGCAGGGTTTCTGAATGAGCGGCACTTCTAATCTGATGCAAGGGAGGTGGGGAAATAAAAGAATAAATAATCAAACACAGTGTATTCATTCACTTGGTGTCGTACCTTCAAAGGTACTTGAAGGTGGTGGTTAGGAGAACTGCTAGAATATCCTCCTGTGAAGGTTTCGCTTGTGATAGGAAAATTCTCAGATAAGAGAAATCATTTGATACGATTTACTGTAGAAAGCAGTTTTCAAGGAATGACATTACTTATATTCAAAAATCTTCTATTCTGGAGTATGAGATGCCCAAATTTAATTTCCTGCAAAATTATTAACTAAGCTGCATTAGTCTAGGTGATTCTGTAATTGCTCCAATGGTAGAAATAGCTAGTAAAATACATCTGGGCAGGCAGTTCAGCATTTTTAAAAGTCTATAATTTTTTCTTGTGAGATTTTATTATTAGCTTAGAAATGCTGGATAATTCATTTAGAGTAAAATTAGGAGTCTGATGCCATGCAGCTTATATTGGTAGGCACCCTGGGACACAGCTCTGTCAGTGATCAGCAGTTTTGAATAGTTGAGTCTTGATGGAAGCTAAAAGGCCAGAGTATGGTGAGCCTGGGAAAGGAGACAGTACTTGGTTCACTTCTCCAGAGACAAGGTTTGTCTCCTGGCATCTAAAGAGCAGGACCTGAGACTGGCTTTTTAAGGGATGTGGAAATAGCTGAGTGCATGTGTTAGATGAAAGGAAGATGTACGACCTGCTTACCTGGACCAGTAAGACACACTCTTCCCCTCAGGGTTTTCAGTTTGATGTAGGTTCAGAGGTGAGAGGTAAACAGCTACAAAGGTGCAAAGAGCATAATCCATGTTCACCCCAAATCAGATCAGATTTGAGATGCTTAAGGTAACTTTATAGTCTCATTTCTCAGTATTACCACATACCAGGCTATGAAACAGAGCATTTCGTTCAGGTTTGGGATGATTCCATTCTCTCATTCATGAATGTTTGTTTAGGTTTGCATAACCACTTTTTAAGACACACACATTTCTTATGCTGAGGGTCCAAAGTTCAAAGGTGTAAACATTGCAATTGAAAAGGCCCAGCTGATTTCAGAATCAGCAGGGAGGAGTTACCGCAAAGCATATTACAAGGACATGTAGTGACACAACAAGAGGTAATGGATTCAAACTGAAAGAGAGGACATTTAGATTATGTATTAGGAAAAAATTCTCTACTGTGAGAGTGCTGAGGCGCTGGCACAGGGTGCCCAGACAAGCTGCAGATGTCCTATCCCTAGCAGTGTTCAAGGCCAGGTTGGATGGGGCTTGGAGCAAGCTGTTGTAGTGGAAGGTGACCCTGCCGGTGGCAGGGAGGGTTGGAACTGGATGATCTTAAGGTCCCTTCCAACCCAAACCATTCTATGGTTCTCTGAGAATCAGTCATTTGTTGGTATCACCTCCTTGTTTCTGTCTCCTCTTGTGCTACCCTAGAGGCCCATTTACTTCTGAAAATCATCTTTCTTAACTGCATGCCAATAATGCTCTATAGATGGAATTAGTATCCGAATGGTATGTGCTTTGTAATTTCCCATCCCATCTCATTTTCAATTTCTGTCTCAAAGATAACCGTATAGCATTACTATTTTAAGGTGTTCAAGAGCTTTGCATCCACTAATTTAATTTGATTTGAATGCCAGTTATTTATGTCTTTTAAAAAATGTTGCCCTACCTTATGCTCACCACAACATAGCTGTGGCTTTAATGGCAGAATTTTGGTCATCATGTCTTGGTGTCTGTAGAGAGTAGGACTTGAGCTTTATGTCCTGTGGGGTGCAGCTTTTCACTGTGGCTACAGTGTGATTGGCACAGCTGTGGAGGTGTAGAAGGACATCCTGGGTAAGCTACTGGTCCCCGTATTTTAGGGTAGTCTCAAGTTGTATTTATACATAATGCATACTGTGCAAAAAGCAGTGGCCCAGACCATATAGGACCCTTTTTAATTAGATAACCCTGAAGCTTGCTGAGGGAAACCTTGAGAAAAATTACCCTTTCAATAAAATAAGTTGACTTTTTTTGTGGATCCTGTTGCTATAAAGCTACGTTTTTAAAAATACTTGGTGTTTATGAGTGGCAAACTTCACCATTGTCTTTTAAAGTATCTCAATGAAATATTTAAGCAGTAAAAAAGAATGCATTTTTAAGCTATTTACATTTGCGTAAGTGCACTTATATATGTTTAACTTATTGTTTTGTTTAATATAAGCTGAATCTTACACGAAAGCACGGTTTTCATGTGTTAGAAGCGAAGTACCATTTATTGTATTAGACTGCTTCCAGCTATGAGAGATGAATTCATGTGATGTAAGTACCTTGAAAAAGAAAATAAAAAAGTCAAAAACAATTATATAGTTAATAGAAATAAAAATCAATATATAATAAAGGAAGAGGTATGTAGTATAAAAACCACAATGTCAGCACAAATCGGGAAGGATGCTGAAAACCTGTGGGTAACCTTAGTATTTGCAATCAGCCAATCTGTGTCAGATAAGCAGCTCAGACTGTGGTCACGCAACTCTTACAAGGCATTGAAAAGATACATGTTCCAAAGGAATATGTAAATCTGCGCTATTGATAATTTCTAATACTAGACAAATAATGAATGGGTCAGCGGAAATTTCTCCTTGCTGTATCAGTGAATTTAAGCTCAATTTTCCTTTTAGGAAAACTTAGCATTAGGTTAGCAGTGAATAAGATTATTGTTATCTATGAGCACAGGCGAGGCTCCTAACTTGCATGTGCTGAGATCTAGACACAGGGCAGAAGTATTACTAGCTGTATTTTCCATGGTGGCTAGACAAGTATAAGCCACCAGAGGTATTGTGACACGAGATCTGACATAAATTCCAAGTAGTTGAATTCAAATATATACAACACCTATCTATTAGTTCAGGGGAACTTGGCCACTGAACATAACGCATGAAGACTGAGATAGGAAATAGCAGAATTGCAGCTCCTTTGGTCAAATCTCATGGTTGAATTTTGACTTTGAGGAAATTCCTCCACTTGAACACTTGGGTTTTCTAGGCACTGGGATTATGAGTGCTGTGTGGACAGATCATTTCAGTGTGTAGACTGGATCTGGTGCTTGGTTTGATGCTTTTATAGGAAAGCAGCTAGAAGTGAAGCTTAATGTGGGAGTTAGCTTAACTGGAAAGCCCTCCTTCCCACAGGAAATGCATGTTTTAAGTAATACATTAAGGAATTAAGTGGGGTATCAGTGAAATGCAAAGGCAGGATGAAGCACTCTGAAAAGCAACGAATGCTTTCCAGTCTTCAACTCCTCAGTACTTGATGATTCCTCAGCTGTTTTCAGCTGTGTAGCTTAGGTTTGTTTTATTTCTCTGAAGTTTTTAGGACTTTCAATCCTAATTGGCCTGTCAAACAACCTCCTTTTCATTTTGGCTTTCCCTGCAAAAATAGCCATTATACCTAAATCACACTGATTTAGAAAAACATGTTCACCAAACAGTAAATAATCAATTAGGGAGGAAAATCATGAAAAACTGCTCTAGATCATGAAAGTAACAGATTATAGAATTGTGCAAATCGTTTTTGTGAAATGGTGCCCCCAGATGAATAGATCTAGCATTTCCAAAGATGAAGAAATACAATATGGTATTTCCAATAAATGAAGAACAGTACAAGAACCTTCCAAAAGTGAAACCATCTTGCATTTAAGGTACTACTAAGCTTAGCTTGTCAATAACATTTTTGTCTGTTGATCAATCACCATGTAAGTTGTGAGAAATTCTGTAAGAGTTTTTTTTTCATGCCTAGGATGAACAAGGTAAAAGAATTTAGGCCCACTGTAGGAGAGGATCTGGTTCGAGACCATCTTAAGAACTTGAATATACACAAGTCCATGAGACCTGATGAAATCCATCCGTGGGTCCTGAAGGAGCTGGCAAATGAAGTTGCTAAGCCACTGTCCGTCATATTTGAAAAATC